>KV459615.1:0-15756 GCA_001662645.1 Pseudogymnoascus sp. 03VT05 | reverse complement strand
TAGTTAAAGGATGCTAAATATATGTTCTGGCCCAACCACGAAATATGCCCGCTTGTGAGCAGGCCGGCCAGCTCACAAGCTGGCCGGCCTAACCACGAAAATATCATACTTTTGGTTGGGCCGGCCTGCTGACGAGCTAGCTGGCCCAACCACGAGTAATTAGAAGTAAGAGTAATTAATTAATCTATATAGCTACGTTTCCTACTGTGTCTGCACCTGCTCTTTTCTTCCAAGGCCTTTTAACTAAAGCCTTTTCTGTATGTATAGCCAGACCTAATAAGTAGCCACAGTCATGATCATCGTTATGACAGTGTACGCTACACTCCTTTGCTTCCTTATAACAACGACACCTCTTTGTACTACACTACCCTTTACATTAACATGATATTCCTACCTGTGCACTTATAGAAGCTTCTCTAGCTACAAGCCCTAACGTTACTTACTTTGTAGAAGTAGGAATTTAGATATTAGACCATAGAGCTTGCTCTACAACTCTAAGTGATTTTATAGGTATAAGGCGTTGTATAATACCAGGGAGTGTAAGAACCTAATATCTATAAGGGTAAGGCTCTTCTAGAATGCGTACAAAGAGCCTCTTATTATTAGTTGAGGTTCTATCCTCTTAAGGAACCTTTATAGAGACTATAGCTCTAATATCAAAGTGTTAGATATCATGCTTCTTTGTATACTTGCGTATCATAGAAACCCTCGCTCTATGAGTAGCTGCTATAGCTTTCTCAATTATAGGGTTAGGAAGCTCAGTCCTAGGCTGAGCTGGCACTTGAGCCCAGCTCCCACGCCAGAGCTCAGAATTGAGCTCTCGCTCTGGCTCCGGTACTGGCTTAAGCTTGGAGCCAGAGCTCAGCTCAGAATTGAGCCTTGAGCGTGAGAGCTCAATTCTGGCTCAAGTTCTGGCTTGAGCCTAGAGCTCAGAATTGAGCTCTCGCTCTGGCTCTGGCTCGAGCTCAGAGCTTGAGCTGAGCTTAGAATTGAGCCCCAAGCCAGAGAGCTCAATTCTAGGCTCTGGCTCAGCCTGGCTCTAGGCTCAAGTTCCGAGTCTTAAGCTCTCGAGCTCAATTATGAACTCGGGGTCAGCCTAGAGCTGGGCCAGAGCTCGAGCCTGAGCTCGAGTAGGAGCTTAGCGCTAGAGCTTGGAATTAAGCTCTGGCTCTAGTTCTAGCTCAAGCTCAGAGCCAGAGCTTAGTTCAGAACTGAGCTCGAGCGATTGCTCAAGCTCTAGCTCTAGCGCTGCTTAGAGCTGGGCTTGAGCTGGAGCTCTGGCTTAAGCGATCGCTCGAGCTCTAGGCCTAGAACTGAGCTCTAGCTCAGGCTCAGAGCTAGAGCTAGGCTTAGAATTGAGCCTAGAGCCCAACAATTCAATTCTAGGCTCTGGCTCTTGCTAGAGCCATAGGTCAATTAGAGCTTCGAGCTTAGAGCCAGAGGCTTCCAGCTCGGGCTCAGACTAGAGGTCGCTCTTGAAAATTAGGCCCATTGTTAGGTCTTCCTGCTCAACTCCAACTGTAAGATCCTTCTAGGCCTGGCTATTAAGCTAGTTGATATAAGAGCTCCTATCTCAGAACAGTAGCTTAGCTAGTGCGCACCTAATTGTAGAGTGGATTTGGGTGTTCATTACAAGCGTGACCTTAAGTAGCCCATCCTTCTACTCTGTAAACCTATAGTCCATTTTCCATGCTTGTAGCTTTGCTTCTACAACTCCATTTGCCTACTCAACTAGGCCTTGTGTTTAAGGTGACTGTAGAGCTCCATTTACTACTTAAATCCTATACTTGCGTAGTAGGATAAGTAGAGCCCCCTTAAATTCCTTCCCATTATCAGCTTGCATAATCTTTAGAGGTAAGAAAGCTGCAATAAAGGTAGCAAAGCAGTCTGCAATTGGCTTTGCATGCTTGCTCTTTAATAGATATAGCTGCGTATATTTTGAGAAGTGATCCTTTATATGTAGAATCCACTTATATTGTTCTAAAGGCTCATGTTGCATATTAATTAGGTCAATTTGAACCCTTTCCTAAGCTCGGCCACTTATAATAGGGACTAATGGAGCTTTTGTTGTATTTGGTTGATTTAGTGTGCAATTCTTACACCTTTTGAGTATAAATTCAACATCCTCGCGCTTTATTCCATAGTACTGCTGCTTAATAGTAGGCCATACCTTATTCCGGCCTACATGTAGAAGCTTTAGGTGCTCTTGTATAATAACATCAAACACCTCTGCTTTTTGAACTACATACTAAACAGTAGGATGTTTTACATCACTCTGCCTATATAGCTTATTATGAACAAGTGTAAAGTTTAATATTATGCAGTGTTTTAGATTAACAGCCTCTTTATTTAGTAGTATATAGGCTGCTGGATCTTTAAGTATAGTGTGCATCCAGCTCTGCTTTTCATCTGAAAATAACTCTTGATTATGGTAGGTTGTACTATTAATATAGGCTTTGAAAGCAGTATGCACATTGTGTGGAAATGGGTTTATTAAAGCAATAGTAGCTATAATTACTACTATAAAATAGATGTAGGATTTGAAGGGTTTTCTACGTTCTACACTGCTACTTACCCCGCTTGTGGTTGGGCCGGCCAGCTCGTGAGCTGGCCAGCCTGCTCATGAGCGGGCATATTTCGTAGTTAGGCCAGAACACATATAACTGCCCCTTTGTGCTTCTAGACCTTAGAGCGCAAGATGTGATAATTAGGAAGAAGCTTTTTAGCTGCTTCTAAATACTACTCAACTCTACAAAGAGCTGTTTAGTATAGCTAAAGGAGTACCTACTATCTCCTAGCTAGAGCAAGGAACTTACCTTGCCCTACTACTTATGCAAAACATCCATTTAACATCTAGCACACTAGTTAGATGTGAATTATAGGGATGCTGTAATCTACTGTAAAGATAGACGCTATGTTGTAACGCTAGGTCTTAAACGTATAAGACTTGCAGAGGTTTCGTTGGTTTAACTTAATAGAGGAGGCAGGGGATTAGACACAAAGGCTTTTGTAAAACACGTTACTAGTATATAACAAATACTGTATTAAGTTGAGTACGAAGCTCCTATCTAAGAACTAACTATCTACTTATATAGAGGCGTTGTGCTAAAGGGAATAGTTAGAATAGCAAACTCCATTGCTATTCCTGCTATTCCTGCTATTCTATCATGTGCCACAGGGAATAGTTGGAATAGTAAACTCTGTTGCTATTCCTGCTATTCCTGCTATTCCATCATGTGGGGTTAGGGATGCTATTGGTTCTAGAGACCTATCGCCCTAGGAGCCATCTAGCTAATCACATCCTATCCTAATCCTAGCTGTAACACTAGGTCCCTGCCTCAAGGCCTAGTCCTAAGGCCTATAGCTAGCTAAGGAAAACGCTAACTACTTAAGTGGGGTAATGCCCACCACTATCCATAGGCAGGTTAGGCTGCGACCATGTCTTCTTCTAAACATACCAAAATTAAAGAACGTAAACTTCTTGCTGACTAAATAACCTGCGAAGGGGTTGAAATGCCTTCCTGTTCTTGCTGTAAGAAACGAGGTCTTTGCTGCCTTACCTCTGCTTCTTCTAAACGATGTAACGAATGTGTCTGCTTAAATTCCTAAAACTGCAACGTCTCTAGGCCTTCTGCCAGCGACTAGCAGTCACTGTAGAACGAAGAGGATCACCTTCGTTTAGAAACTCACATGACTCGTGAGGCTATGGCAACAGCTATAGCTCGTCTTAATCATCTTAAACAACAGCAGGATCTCCTTAAGACCCGCAGTGCTAAGATGCTTCGTTGTGGTCTAAAGACCCTTAACAAACTAGAAGAGATAGAGGAACGTAAGCGTCAAGAAGCTAAAGCTCACGCTCACCTTATTAGTCCTCCTGTAACTAACCCTAGGAGAGCTATCCTAGAGCCCAACTACCTGTTAGCCCTCTCTCCTGGTTTCTTCAAACGTTAGGGTGTTGACAGTGGAACTCTGCCAGCAACTCTAGGCAGCTGAGGCTTCCCCTCAACTCCTACGAGTTGTCTGTAGGTTCGTAACCTTTCCATTTTATTAAAAACTCTTCTTGGCGTCCTACTAACCTCTTGTCTAGGATCACCTCAACCTTATATTTAATGATCTCATTCTTAGGTTAGAGTTCAGTGTCTGTCGCAATGGCCCTATAAGAGATTGCCTAAAGGTAGTAGACATATAAGATGTAGAAGGAATCTATAAGGGCCCTAGAGGGCATAGGACCTAGCATCTTTAAATTAGAAATCTACTATTTCCTATTAGCCTAGCCTAAGTTATCACTACTATACTAGCATAGTTCCTTAACCTACTAAATCGTCTAAATGGGTTTTAGTATCTAAAAACAATTAATTAGTATCCTTCTCTATACCTAGGGGGGGGGCACTTACTAGTCTTAGGGGGAGGGGGGGGTTTAGCATTATTATTATAAAGAAAAGCAATAGGAAGTAGGCGAACCTTAATTTCATATTCTAGCTTATAACAAAACTGTCTAAATTAGGTTAGCATACCCTTACCCTTTAACAATTCTACACCTAAGGAGTTAGATGCCTTTTGCTAGTAATGTAGGCCCCTACTATATAATTTTATAATTAAACAAAGCTAAATCTAGCGTTTATACTCCTCTTAGACTTAACTTGCCTTACGTTATACATAAACTTACTAAACATAACTTACACACATACTTTAGGGACTAAGCACCCTATAAAGGAGAGGGGTAGTGTAAGGATGCCTCCTTACTTTAGGTAGTTGTAGATGTGTAAGGATGCCTCCTTACTATAACATTTAAGAGACTAGGGTTAGGGGTGTTATAGACTAGTTGCAGGTTATGGCACAAAGGCAAGTAGCTAAGTCCAACCTAATATGGATATTTAAGGGGTAGGAAGCTATAAGCTCCCCCTTTATCTTTTTTATATCCTTTATAGTAGACCTATAGGATTATACTAACTCATATCCAACTCGCACTCCTATATGCAACCACTTGTGATACAGTGCCCTATGTCCTTACACTTAGGTTATAATACATTCTACTATTCTTCTTAAGGCAGAAGCTAAGGCTCTATAAGTAGTAAATGAATAGAAAAAGAGGAGGGAAAGGAAGTGTAAGAGGCGTATAATATAAGGGGGAAGCCTCTCTATACAAGACAGAGAGGATATCCTTTAGAGTGCTAAGGTTAATGCTTAAATCCGTACAGAGGTGGCAAGTTAGACTACATAGCAGGTGGGTTCTATAGGCTGATAGAAGTGCTGTGGCACATGTGGTAATATGGGGCATAATGCCCGTACGTGCGAGAGGCGCTAGGAATCAATTATAATTAAATATGGGTCATTATATAGGGTGGTGTAGTTGTAGTTGTAGTAATTGTTAGATTTTGGCGTTTTCGTGGCTCACTCGTTTAGGTGGCTCACTCGTATGTGAAATACGTTATATAGAGTTTTTACCCTTATTTCATTAACACTTTATCTTAGACCTAGCAAAATAATGGATCTGCGCTAGACGAATTCCCCTGACTCCCAAAGCGCTTTTACTTGGCTTTCATAGCTGCTTCTCGGTCGTGCAGAATCTTGGCAATTGCGTGACGGGCCTTTATGCGCTCCAACCAAAGTCGGCTTCAAGGTTGATCCTTTCTGAAAAAAGAGGGATAATGAGATCCCACGTCACAAACGCTGCATCGGCATAGCTGATCTCGTCGCCAACGAGGAATTCTTTGTCCTTGAAAACGCGGTCGAGGACGCCCGAGACGCGACGGATCTCATTGACGTAGCGCTCAACAGCGCTGGGGAGCTTCTCGGCGTGGTATAGGTTGAACCAC
Source organism: Pseudogymnoascus sp. 03VT05 (assembly GCA_001662645.1). Taxonomy (NCBI): domain Eukaryota; kingdom Fungi; phylum Ascomycota; class Leotiomycetes; order Thelebolales; family Thelebolaceae; genus Pseudogymnoascus; species Pseudogymnoascus sp. 03VT05. The sequence goes on along the minus strand of KV459615.1, from coordinate 9,940 downwards.
ACGGCCTGCCCGAAGTACGGGCTTTGGCATGTTACGTCGTAGAACAACCACTGTTTTGCTTTGTATTTCTCCTTTGAGCCTGGGGCGAAGCTGATGTTGTGCTGCTTGTCATAAGTTTCGACTAGGTATTTAATGATGGTACCCGACTCCCACAGCGTGATTCCTGTATTCGGATCCTTAATTGCAGGTACACGGCCGTTTGGGTTGATCGACTTGTACGCTTCCTTCTTCATATCTGGGAAATCGATGAGCTTGAATGTGTAAGGGACGTTAAGCTCCTCGGGGAGCATAGCCACCTTCCAGGCGCTGGGGCCGCTGTCGTGGCCCCAGAGAGTGATTGGTAGAGACATGTTACTGGGCGTGGGCTCGATAAGCAGGGATTGTGATTGGAAATGGGAAACTGAACACTTCGATGATTGTATTTGACGCAAGAGATGATAATTATATTTCCAGGACGGACATACTGCCCCCTTAAGTGGGAGTAACGGCCAGCGTCGTTGCTTCATTGAATCCCACACTTCCATATCACTCTACAATCAACCTGGCTAAGGCTTCTTGCTCAACGGCACATCTGCTTAACATGCGGAAAGAGAAGGAGCAGATGTGTATAGACAATGTGTGTAGACATCAAACGCGGGTGGGTCACAGGCTAACATGATTTCCGCTTCATCCGCGCAGAAAGAACCGAATCGCTGAATCGAAAACCCACTAGGCACGCTCAAGAAGCGCTGTAGTTGTTTTTATATTCGTATTGGTAGGAGAGGTGCGTTGCCACTGGGAGCTCCGACGGTGCAGTTGAACACCCTTCTGCAGCTCTCCTGTGTTGTGATAGTGACGTGGCACATAGGTCAGAGGGCACGGCCAACAGCTTAGGGACAGGAAGCCAGAAAAGAAACGTTGTGTTACATGGCTCTATCGGCATAGACAGCGAAAAACAAGCCCGAAAACAAACTTTAAAAGCCAACCGTTTCTAATTTGATGCGGTGATCGGTGGCCAGAGTCTGTCTATCTCCTGTACCATTGTTAGTTTTCTGTTGTACAGATCATTTGATAGCTTGAATCATTTGCAAATAATCTAGATTAGGAAAGTATAGGAATTATGTGGCGTTGACACCAGAGACCTTGAATAACTACCCCAGAGGATACTATGATATAGGTGCTGTTTTAACTGGCATTGACTGAGACTACGCCCGAAGAAAGTAGGAACCATCGGTGCTACTTTAAAGCTGTAGTACGACGCGACACGACGAATATGTCCGTCAAGTAATGTTATTTGATGTCTTACAAGTCGGAACATTTGGCCTTGGCATGCTTGCTGCAATAAAAAATTGGGTTTGCCAACTGGCAACGAAATAGTCCTGCTCAAAGCCGAAAATGGCAATAAAGGGCGCCAGCTTGAAGCTGAAGTGTAACACGGTGTGTATGTCGAGATACAATGTAGGTAGCCCTGCTACCATTCAATCAGGGGCACACAGATCCAAGGACTTGAGAATCCTTCAACTTAGAATTTGTTCAATATGAGTTATAAAGATATAACTACATGTTCAATCCCCTCCTAGTCTTTCCGCATCTATAATCATTTAGTAACACTTAAAACGACAAATAATCGCCTAAATCAGACATCATACAACATGACTTCGACGTCCCATGCATTCGACGACACTCGCATCCAGCATCATCATGACAAGGTATTGCTGTCACGCATTAGCAAGTACTTCGAAGCTTTTGCGACTGGCGACTACGACAAAATGAACGATATGGTGGCCGATGAATATTGCATGTCTGAAATCTGTAAGAGCTATTCCCCTTCTTCCTTCTCGATTGATACTATTCTAACACGCCATTCCTCTGTAGCGCTCGCTATTGTTAGGTCTCCTAAAGAGACTTGGTACCAGCAGAACAAGGGATTTAGTACTCTTATGACGAATGTTTCAGTCGATGCCATCTCCCTTCACGGCAGTTCTGCGCCCGGCTCGTTTGCCATCTTGGAGAATGTGATACGATTCACATTAAAGGTTGACCCTCCCGAGGAAGCCAAGGCCGGCCTTCCCCCTGGAATAAAGAAGGGCGATTCAACGGGAATGGTCATGTTGTCTGCGTTATGGTGGGATAAACATGGAAAAGTCACCCGTGAACTTGAGTATGGAAGGCTGGTGTGGCCGAACTTTGATAGCAATGCCTTCAACACATGGTGAGGGGAATGGATATAACCATTGCCTGATGGAGAGTAGAAAGACTCTAGGATAAAGATGGGCTATTGGGAGAAAGATTGTAGCTTGGAACGCTAGTCCAGTCCTTACATTATTCGTTAACTTAGTCGCAAGCTGGCGGCCACAATATCAGCAATTACTATGTTTTTACTGAAAATATAACAGCCTGAGCATAGTAGATCTGTCAGATTTAGAACAAATCGGTGATGTCTGCTGAATACTTCCTCCCTCGAAGATGGTACGCATGAGAACCTGAGACCGAGAATCAGAAGCATGGCGTGGATTCATAGCAATCCAGGATCTGGAAACCAGAAACGAAATGTTGTATTGGATCAGTTATGGCATATATTTTTGGCGGGCCTCGAGCTATCGAGTACAATATAGTTGTAACATGCCTAGTTTTGGTTTCATTTGCAAAGCAGAATTATCCACTCTCTCCCTCCAGCCTGTTCAAAAATTCCCCGACCTGAGCGTAAGCCCTTCGACCAGCCTCCATCTGGTTTTCGCGCTTCTTGTTTTTGTCAAAGCCATGCTCGCAATCCTCCATCCGTCTTAGCACTACGTTTCTGCCACTCGCATGGCCTTCTGTTTTGATCCTCTCAGCTAGTGCCTCCATGTCTGTGGCCGAAACATCACGGTCCGCAGTAAATATTAGCATTTCCTGTGGAAAGTTTGTCGTATCAGCAAAAACTGGCGAGATTCGAGGGTCCCGAGCATCGTTGCCTCGTATGTAAGCCTCGCGGAATACTTTCGTCCAGAATGACGGTCGTTCTCTGCCAGGCACGGGGGCCTTTCTCTTCGCTGGATCCCCGGCCATGCTAGGAGAAGGATAGAATCCAATGAGGGACTGAAAGGTTCCATGGGGAAACAGGGTCGAGTTGACAAGTGCAAGGGTTCCGCCAGATGAGAATCCACTAAGAGAGACATGCGAAATCTGGTACTCGTCTGGGTGGCTAATTACGTACTTCACGGCGTCTTCGGCGTCGTTGACTGCTGCGGGGAAAGGGTTTTCTGGTGCCACACGATACTGGACGTCGAGAACTACGTGGTTGGTCTTCATAGCAATGAACCGACAGAAAGGCTCGTCAGCACCGTGATATTGGAGAGCAAACCCACTTCCGAAGAAGTTGATCAGTATGGGATGAGGCCCTCTAGTGCTTCCAGCCTCCCTGCTCGGGTTATAGACATTAGCTTTGATGGTCCGCCCCTTCTCGCGAGATGGGATCCTCAAAACCAAGTCCGGCTTGGGTGCTGGCAACGGAGCAACGAGTTGAACAAGAATGCGCAGGGACGAGATAAGGAATTTGAGGCGCAGGTACTGCAGGAAGTCAAACAGACCCATTGTCATCGCAATGATAGAGTTTTGGCTGCCGTAAGCTGGAGTCGTTACTTAAATTGCCGTTCGCGATGACTACGATCTGAACTCTACCAGTAACTGTTGTAGGATTGTATAGACACTGTTCGAAAATAGATGAGGGGAAATATAAATTCAGCTGTGATTTAGCCGATTACATCAATGCTTATTTGTTCATGATCAGTCAATGCTATGCAAGTGATGAAATTTCGAAAATGCGCATCGCAACAGCTGGGTGGGTTCCAATGATTAGTAATATTCGCGCACGCCCTCCTGTTGGTGTTCCCCGCTTTCCCAGCCTTATTTTATTCTATAAATAACGTATTTCACAAGCGAGTTGCCCTCACAAGTGAGTTGCCCACCAAAACACCCAAACGCGTCAACTTGACTACAGTTAACAATGCTACAACCAACACTAGCCTAATCCTCTAATTAAGAGGGTAGACTACTTCTAGCTATCTAGGCACTAAAAGAACATCAATTTAAGAGTGTCTAAGCTACTACATTATCGTTTAACGTACTATGTAGGACCCTAAGTAACAGAATGAATAGAATAACTTCCTAACGCAACTCTACCCCTAAGTTAAAGAACTTAACTTTGTATAAAGAGTCAGCTCTTATTTAGTACATCCTTAACCTAGATTTACGTGGATTTCCACCCTAGCTATAAGGCATGTAAGAAATAGCAGACCTTATAAGGACATAGGGCACTATATTACAAGTAGTTATATATAGGAGTGTAAGTTAGATATAAGTTAGTACAATCCTATAGGTCTACTATAAAGGATACAAAAAAGATAAAGGGGGAGCTTATAGCTTCCTACCCCTTAAATATCTATATTAGGTCTAACTTAGCTAATTGCCTTTATGCCTAACACGTAATGTTGCAACTAGTCTATAACACCCCTAACCCTAGTCCCTTAAATGTTATAGTAAGGGGGCATCCTTACACTACCTACAACTACCCTAAGTAAGGAGGCATCCTTATAAGTAGTAGTAGGCAGTTTGCCTATAGTAGCTACTAACTCCCCTAGGAGAGCTAGGATGCTCTTCTGTTCTATCTATAGACAGTATAGCAATGACTAAATTTACTACTCTAAGTTAGCACTAACATAAATAGAGGGAAGGGGGTCTACTTATAGCTAGCCCTAACTTAAGGGCAGCCTAAGTAGCATGTACCTTCTTATAGAGGTTATGCTCTATCTTAGAGTAGAACTTAGGGATAGAGGTAGTAGTAAGTAACAGTACATAGTTAGCCTTAAGGGTAGTAGTAATAACGTTAGCGTTAAGGAGGGGGGTAGCTGCTTTAGTAGTAATAAGGGTAGTAAACTTAGGCCTAAGGAACTAGGGCAGCTATTCCTTCTAAGTCAACACTAAACAAACCTAAAAACAAGCTAAACATAGACCTAAAAAGTAACAGGAAACCTACTAGAACATATAGAGAATGCTATAAAGTGTAGTAACTATACTTTAAGCTAGTTAGAGACTAGACGTAAGTATAGGCCATAGCCTTATAAGAGATTGCCTAAAGGTAGTAGATATATAAGACATAGGAAGGAATCTATAAGGGCCCTAGAGGCATAGGAACTAGCATCTTTAAATTAGAAATCTACTATTTCCTATTAGCCTAGCATAAGTTATTACTACTATACTAGCATAGTTCCTTAACCTACTAAATTGTTTAAATTAGTTTTAAATCTAAAACAATTAATTAGTATTATTCTCTATACCTTAGGGAGGCCACTTACTAGTCTTAGAAAGGGGGGGTTTAGTGTTGTTATTATAAGGAAAACAACAGGAAGTAGGCAAACCTTAATTTTATGTTCTAGCTTATAATAAAGCTGTCTAAATTAGGTTAGCACACCCTTACCCTTTAACAATTCTATACCTAAGGAGTTAGATTCCCTTTGCTATTAATATAAGCCCCTACTATATAATTTTACTAATTAAACAAAGTAGAATCTAGCCTTTACACTCCTCTTAGACTTAATTTGCCTTATGTTATATATAAACTTACCTAACATAGCTTATATACATGCTTTATAGACAAAGCACCCTCTAAAGGAGGGGGGTAGTGTAAGGATGCCTCCTTACTTAGGGTAGTTGTAGATGTATAAGGATGCTTCCTTACTACAACATCTAAGGGACTAGGGTTAGGGGTGATATAGGCTAGTTATAGGTCATATGTTAGGCACTAAGGCAATTAGCTGAGTTAGACCTAATATAGATATTTAAGGGGTAGGAAGCTATAAGCTCCCCCTTTATCTTTTTTGTATCCTTTATAGTAGACCTATAGAATTGTACTAACTTATATCTAACTTACACTCCTATATGTAACTACTTATAATACAGTGCCCTATGTCCTTACACATGGTATAAAACTAGAGTTAATTTAGAATATAGATGAAACTAGATTTAGGATTAGAATTCTAGGGGGTTAGAGGGTCTTAGTCCCCTAAGCTATAAAGCATCTCTATACTATAAGCCCTAAGAATTATATGTCTACTATAATTATAGAGTTAGTATTTATAGTAGAATAGATGATTTCATATACTTATTATCCTAAGTAAAATACATATAGAGGTGTAGTACCTAGAGAACCTTTATAGCAATAAGCTAATACTACTCTTAGAAACTAGCTATTCTAATAGCTAGATAGCCCTATAGTAGCTATAGCACTTTATAAAGCTTACTACTTTATATGACCTAGGAAATCCTAAGGTTCTACTACTTAATTCTCATGTAAGCTATATAAGCCCTAAGTTCATCATTATAGCTATAGAATATCATATCATTATATAGGCGTTTCCCCTACATCTTACACATGTTTTATAGCCATTAGATGTAGGATGTTTCTAGCCTTATAAGCACTAGTATAGGTAGGCTGTGCTCTATGCTATATAGGAAATAGACCCTTCCTATAACCTACCCTTATTTATAAGAGATCTCCTATAGATGTAGGAGCTTACCTTTAAGGAGTCTACTATATAATTAGCATTCTAGAAAGCTAGAGTCTAGCTAATAAGCTGTAATATAGCCCTTAAAAAACTATGTATATACTTATAGCTTATATAGCCTATATAGCCTACACTTATAGGGCCTATAGAGCTTAATACACCTGCCCTACTATACTTTATTACACCTATACCTACTATGTACTAGAATGTAGAATAGGGCTTATAGTAGTAGGGGGAGTAGATTCTAGAGGCCTTTAGTAGCCCCTTAAGGCAGAGCTATAGCAACTAGCTTACTATAGCAGCCTAGGTTCTAGCTATAGGTTAGCTCTAAGAACTTAACCTATAGGCTGCTTAGTAGTAGGTTAAGAACTTAAAGAAGCCCTAGCTAGGCTAGGGCTAACTCTAGGCTAGAGGTGAGCTCTAGGCTTCTAAAGCCTATAAGCTTTAGGCCTAGACTAGAAATCTAAGCTTTAGTCCTAGAAGCTTACTATAGCTAAAGTCTAAAAGCTAAGCTAGGCCTGTAAGTAAGCCTAGAAGTAGCTCTACTAGGTAGGAATTAAAGCCTAGAAAGCTAAGTGCCTCTAGAAGAAGAGTGTGGCTTAGCTTACTAAATCAGGCCTCCTAATTCCTCTAGAGTTAGAAGACCTAATTACTGACCTAGAAGCTGATTCTAGGTTAGAATATAAGAGTGCAAGTGAGGGTGGGAGTAGGCGTGGAAGTGAACAAAGTGAGAATTTCGTAGATTTGGATTTTTAAGTAGCTTTACATACAAATTACTATGGTTAGGTACTTACGGTCGCAATTTGAAAGTACGCACTGCTTCCACCTGTAAGCGAGTGTACGCACTCGCTTCCCACCACGATTACATGCTCCTCTTCCCCTTCGGAAATCGCCGCCCCTCCGTCCCCAATGGCCGGCACTCCAATTTCTGTCATTCATGCCATGAGGTTAGCCACTTCAGAAACACGAACTGCCCTTCATGCGGCAGCAGGAAGCTAACTAGAAACTACAGCACGTCGACGATAAGTCTCGGCTTAACCTACCTTGTTGTCGCATATCAGAGCAACCGTACCTATGTCGTGATGGGAGTACCTGGCCGATTCCTTGTCGCTGCTCTATTTTGGTGTCATAGTGGGCATGGAGGAACATCGCCTACTACGAGGCTGTTTGGGGGGCGATCAATTTTGGCGCGTTAATGTGGTAGATAGATTATTGAGTCCCCGTGGCTAGCTGTTGTACTGTATGTACAACATTGTATAGATTATTAGAGTCGAGAATAGAAATCCCATCTCCAAAGAACCAAGTGCTAAAAGTTGCAGCTTCTCTTTGTTTGTTGAAGGAAAACCTAGGCAAGGTTCGATAAATTAGAACATCGGATTGGCAGGATTATTGTGGTAATGTAGGGTAGGACTTTAGTATTCTAGGTGTCATTAGGCCATTTTTTGGATCTTCGTAACCTAGAAAAGCACCGACCCTTTTCTCAACCATTGTTCCGTATCTCTGCAGCATCCAAGATATCATTTTGTATTTTGTTTCTGGACCCCACGGTGTTGGGGATTCCCAGTGGGCTTTATTTTTCACGTGCGCTGACAGGGTGAATATCATATCGGGGTCTAGCCCACCCCGAATTTGGTAATCACACTCCCCCGTCTTCTCTCTCCTTCTCCATTTCGCCCTCCTTGTCGTCTTACCCTGTCATCTTACCCTATCACCTTCCCTGCGATCCCCCCTGTCATCTTATAATAGTATTCAAGAATTATTTGTTAGTGAGATGTAATGCACGCGGAATTAGGCTGTAATGCACGTAGGATTACGTGTTCTTGCACCGTTATCTCCGATCCTGCAGCTTCCAGGCACCATCGCCCACATGAGATGCAATAACCTCCGGCCGTACATATATATGAGCCCTGTTGCTTAGTTTGTCATTCTTATTTCCTCTCATCACCTTCATACGCCGCTACAATTTCACGTAACAGTCCCCTAGTTTTAATAGATACTATACCTCCACATACCCACCGAAATCCTCTCCAAAAGTTGGAACTTAACAATGGATTCCCCAAAGTACTCAAAGTTCGACGTCTCAGCCGTAGCCTACAAAGTCGTCAACGGGCAAGATATTAAGGCCTATGTTCTAACACCGAAGGGCATCCCCTCCGGGAACCACCCCATCGTGGTGAAATTCCATGGTGGGTTCTTTGTAAGCTTACTCTCACCTCACCAAATTCCAATTCGTTTTTAACTCTCTTAGATTTCCGGTAACAGCCTCTATCCGGACTGGTATCCGCAATGGTCCCTGGATTATTGCCTTCTCCACTCGGCGATAATTGTAACCGGTGACTACCGTCTTCTCCCCGAGGCAACCGGCACCGAGATATATGAAGACGTATCTGATGTCTGGGACTGGATAAGAAATGATCTGCAGTCACATCTCGACAGCACTCGGCCGGGTGTCCAAGCCGATTTAGATAAAATCTTGGTTCAGGGCGAGAGCGCGGGCGGGACCATCTCGATAGTTTCTGCATTGACGCAACCGCCGGGATTTATCAAAGCCGTCATTTCCACGTATCCATTTATAACTTTGTCGCCTAGGCGCACCAAGCCTATTTTTGGCGCACCGGTCCTTCCTACGTCGGTCCTCCAGGATCACTTGGACTCCATACAGCCGGGGAATATTATCACGGAGGCGACTCCACCAGAACGGATAAGCATTGCTATAGCGATTGCACAGCAGGAGCTATTCCCAAGATATTATGGAACTAATGAGGGACATGACGCATTTAAGCTGCTTGAGAAGGCCAGTGATATACCATATACGTTTATCTTACATGGGACGGAGGACTCAGCAGTGCCAGTCGATGGAAGTATTGAATGGGTGGCGGCGGCGAAGAATAAGCTTGGGCAGGAAAAAGTTAAATTACACCTTGAGCAGGGTGCAGAGCACGGCTTTGATGGCGAGACTCCGCTAGAGACTCCGTGGTTGCAGGAAGGTCTCAAGGCAATCACTGAAAACTGGCTTGGTGCAGGGGCACAATGAAAGTCCAAACATAATATGATGGTCGAAGGATGCACACACTTTGCCAATCCATTTATCAGATTTAAATCGAGGATCTACTATGATAATCAAAGGATTTGACCACATGCTTTTCCAATAATATTGTATTTTGGCAACAAATAGTCGCAGAAAGGTTGTCTATAAAAGACCGACTTGTCACCCCAATATCAAAAGCACTTCCCCCCGCGCCTTCCTCCGTTTCTTCCTCCGCGTCTCGTTCTTGTTACATCATATATGTTCCGGCCCAACCACCAATATTACCCATTCGTGAATGGGCCGGCCCAACCGCCAATGCGGCCCAACTGTCAATATGAGGAGCGGTGTAGATAGTATTAGAAAATTCAAATCCTACTTCCTACTTCCTACT
>KV459614.1:0-35715 GCA_001662645.1 Pseudogymnoascus sp. 03VT05 | reverse complement strand
CCTGTTCCGCCGTAACAGATATCCTCTCCCTCTCGTACGGAGAGACTACCCCCTTGCATTATACGCCTCTTGCGCTTCCTTTCCCTCCTCTTTTTCTGTTCATTTGCAGCTTATAGAGCCTTAACTTCTGCCTTAAGTAGAACAGCAGAATGCATCATCATTTCTGCCCCTTTAACAAGGCAGCTAACAGCATCATTAATTAAGGTAGGAGAGCTGTTCTAATGTCGTATGATGCGGTTCTTAATGTGCTCTGTTTGAAAGTTAAGCTCCCTTATAGTTTGCAGAGTCTTTAAAGTCCAACTGTTACTCTTAACTATAGGAGGAGTTGGAGTTCTTAAGCGTAGATTTAAGTAAGAGAGGACACTCTATGGCTCGTACAGAACTAGTCCTATAGCTCGGAATCTGCTTTTAATGTTCTGCTCTATAAATGTAGCTTTAAATGCTTCTTTAAATGCAGAGAGGAACTTAAGCTTTATAATATGATTTAGCTGGTTCTATATAAAGGTTTTAATCTACTTTCCATACGAAAGCTTTAGTGGCGCAAAGCAGCTTACATTAAGAGGCTGAAGAATGTGTAACGAGTGTGGTGGTATATAGAGGGTAATTATCTTCTGTTCTATGTAGTAGTGTTGAAATTGAGCAGAGATGTGGCTCTTATGTCCGTTGAGAATAAGAAGGCGATAGGTTCCGACTGTACGAGCATTTGTATGTTAATTGAAGTGTTGAATCCACTCGTACCTAATTGAATTTAAAGTCCACCTATTCTCACTAAGCGTAATCACCTAATCGTCTAGTAATCCTAAGTCTTCGTACTAAGCTAAGAGGTGATTCTGCGCCTTAAAAATGATGAATGGTAGGAGTGCCCATCCGTACGAATTAACACCCTGAATAATCGACACCTACTCTCTATTTCCAGGCTGTATAGTCTTCGGATGACTCTTTGCTTCTAAGCTTGTAACTACCTTAGCAGTAGCAATAACTCCCATTACAAAACCTACTTCATTAAAGTTGTAGATATCCTGCTCTAAGATTCCATATTTCGCAACTGTGTTTCGTACGAGAGAGAACCACCCTTTAATTAACTTAGGATCTTCGCATTTTGCTCTTTTGTAATCATACTTCTAACTAAACTTTGCTTTGAGTTCTGTACGACGCTTAATGAAGGTAGTAGTCTAGTTTATCCTAACAGGGCTCGCGCCTCGTTCGGAGAGTAGAAGGTCTGCCATTTCTTGCACGCCTTGCGGCTAGGGCGGAAATCCACGTGAATCTAGGTCAAGGATGTACTGAACGAGAGCTGACTCTTCGTACAGAGTCAACTTACGTAAGTTGGGGGTAGAGTCGCGTTATGGAGCTTTTCCATTTAACCGGTTATAGAGAGTTGTATATAGAACATCGTACGACATTGCGCTTGCTTAAATACTTCGAAATTGGCCTTGTTTAATTGCATTAATAGCTAATAGTATTCGACCCTCTTGATTAGAGGATTGGGCCTGTGTTGGTTGTGGCATGTTTACATTTGTTAAGTTGATGCGTTTTGGTGTTGTTAGTGATCGCTTCGCCCGTGTGATCGCTTCGCCTGTGAAATACGTTATTAGTTTTTACATTATACCTTTGAATATTCTATATAGTCTTTACTTTCTGGAAATTTAAACTTAATAGGCTAAATCTACTATAAAAACACTCTTAAAATCAGGTCTGCTTATAAGAATTAGACTACGTCCTAAAGCTCACTAACTTATTAAAGTTTTAATACTGTAGGGATCCTTACTCTTAACATAGAAGTAGGGGTATAAGTAAAGTGGACCCTTAGAACATTACTTTCCGGAAATTTAAACTTAATAGGCTAAATCTACTATAAAAACACTCTTAAAATCAGGTCTGCTTATAAGAATTAGACCACGTCCTAAAGCTCATTAACTTATTAAAGTTTTAATACTGTAGGGATCCTTCCTTACTTATAATTTTAAGTTTAGAGATAAGTAAAGGAGTTAAGGGAGTAAACCATTGATGTTATTAATTACAGATGTTAAAATACAATACATCTAAGGTCTTAATTCCTCCTTAGCCTAAGCTAGATTCAACTCCTCCCACCCCCCCTTTTCCATTACCAGAAGGAGCTGTTAGCACATAGCCAGATAGCAGAAGCCTTCATTTCCACCTCTACTAGTCTAGACCTCATCAATCTTAAGGCCTCTCTTCACTAGTCCATTCACAAACAAACGAAGTCTTGCCCCTCCTTCTAATTCAGTTAGGTAGGGACAGGAGTCTAAAGTCTTCTAGCCTTTAGCCTCCATCTTCTTCTTCATCTCCTCCGTAATCTCCTTTAGTTCTGACATAACCTAGTCAGGGTTATAGATGTAGACCTTAGTCTATATTAGTATAATAAAGAGAATAAAAAGAGATATCTTACCTTTCTTTCCTTTAGGAAGAGAAGCTGAACATGAAGCTTCTTCTTATTAAGAGAAGCAGTGTTAGCTAGATCTTTCTTGAAATCCCTACTAATCATAACCACTGATCTACCCTGCTTTATACCCTTTAGCCCTTCTAAGATTATAGCACCTCCATCAAAGCTCTCCTTTACTAACATTTCAACAGTGTCTTTGTCAAAATTAGCTGCCTTTAACTTGTTAGTAAAGATAGCCTTCTTTTTAGTCTTATCTTAGCTATTGTTAAATTCAACAACCCAGGGGCAGACTTACCACCTAGGAATCTTAAACTTAGCTAAGATAGAGTTGATCTTAGTAAGAGAAGCAGTTGGAGAAAGGTAAGACATTTTGATTAGTGATAGTTAAAGGAAGGAAGGAAGTATTGAAGAAAGGGGTTGGTAATATAAGAAGGAAGAAAGGAAAGGCACGAGGAGGAATAAGGTAAGTAGATATAGGGGTATTCTTACTATGAATCACTTACTCTACTATAAATCACTTACTCTACCATAAATCACTTACTCTACTATAAATCACTTACTCTACTATGAATCATTTTTATCATTTTGGTAGCAGAATCACTAATCACTAATCATTAATCTATGGTTTTGTTAACATAGTGACCAAGTTGCATAAGTAAGAGGAGCCTCATTTTTTAAGCCTCATTTTTTTAAAGATTCGAATCATGACTCGAATCTGATTCGAGTCATGATTCGGCGAATACTTTAAAATATGAATGATTCGGCGGATCGCCGAATCAGATTCGGGGGGTGATTCGCCGCACACTGAGCAAGAGCTGTTGAGCCTAAGGTCCCAAGTCACATGTTCCCACGCATTACACTCGTCACCTCTTAAGCACTAGCATCCACAGTTTCAGCCGTGTCGCTGACAGTCTTCGTGTCAGCATCAGTCTTCCCCTCCGTGACAGTCTTTTCGTCAACCTTGAAATTGCAACCAACGTTAAAACATGGATTGGCATAGTAGCAATCACAGTTTTGGGAACACCACGCATTGTTGGTCTCAACCCAGGAACCGCTGCAATACGTGCCCAAGTTCGCGCAAGCCGTAAGCTGGCCATTAGTGCAGTTGAGGTTCCAAAACAGATCCCGCGGCTGATTCGCCGGGTTTGCGGAGGTCTCAGCTTTGATGGGTACTGCAATGGCGAAGTGAACGTTTAGCCCAAGACCGAGCCATTGAATAGCGGTGGAAGTCTAGAGGTAACGCAAATGTTAGTGATCCAAACAAAAAGTGAGCAGTATGCCATTCACCTTCATGATGCGACGGGAGGAGTTCTTGGCTTGTTGTGAACGGATTCAGTGTGCTAGATGGTTTATTAGTTCTAAGTGAGTTGTTAGCACAGGCGGAACATACAGCACTTAAATACCTTGCCCTTTCTCATGCCTCCCCCGCGCCCATCCCGCCGACAAGAACAACGCCAAATCGGGATCTCCGGTCCGTACGGCGGCCCTTCCACCTCCCGTTTTGCACTCTGGCCCTGTCTCAGCCATAGAAATGCATGGATGACTGAATGAGAGCTTCTTCTATCGTAAATGCGGACCGTACAGGGCCATTTCCTGAAGACGAATTCGTCGAATCCTTTGGTTGTTTCAGCTCCTCTTACCCTCCCGACCCTCGTCGTGTTCGCGATTGGAGCGGGGGGATTGAATATTTGCCCGCGCTGTATGCACTTTCATTTATCCACTGCGTTTTGTATTGAACCGCTGCGTTGGATTTCTTGCAAACGGCCGAGAGGGTTCCAACAGCATAGCGTTAAGCCGAAGCTGTACGTCGTTTCCTTGCTCGCTGCGTTGGATCTGAGGCAAAGAGCTGAGTGACAATTTTAACAGTTGTAGACTAGACGCCGCAACTACCCCGCTCTGTTGGATCTTTTGTAAAAGGCCTGAGGGATAACTCCAACATCTGGTTTGTGTATTAAACCGTTGTGCTTGATCTCTTCCAAAGAGCCAGGAAAACCCTGTATACTACGCGCTGTATATCGAGCAGGACGATGGATCGAATCTCTTGCAATACATTTCATTGAACCGCCGCACCGGGTCTTTTCAATAGCCTAGGTATCAAGCACAACGGTTTAGTGCACTGACCAGATGTTGGAGTTATCCCTAGGCCTTTTGCAAAGATCCAACAAAGTGGGTAATTGCGGCGACTCGGAGCTCCGGGAGATAGTTCCAAATTGCTCCGCTGTGAGTTGTGCAAGGGACTGAGACGCAGTTCCAACACTCTGCAGACTGCACCCAATTGCATTAAGCTGTGCGTAGTTGCACTTAGCCGGCTGTGTTGGATCTTTCGCAAAAGGTCCGAGGGATAACTCCAACATCTGGATATTGCATCTGCAAATTGCATGGTATGCATCAAACGGGGTTCCGAGTCGTTTTATTAAACCAGTGCATCGCCTCTCTCAAAAAGAGCCAATATTCAATTTCAAAATCTGCAGATCGCAAATAGAATGTCATTGCATTGCTTGGAGATGTGATTTTGGATCCTTGGACAAACTTTATTTTTAGCTGCTCGCCAAGGCCCCCACCAAAACCGTTCCCCGGTGCAAGCCTTCCAGAAGCACCTTTCCGCTCCAAGCGTTGTTCCTTCACCTGCGCTACCATTTTGCTTGCTGCTTTCCAACCTGTGCGGCAAGGCTTACAACACTGCGGAGATACCCACCTAATCTTGATTATTCCGCCTGTTTGTGGTAAAGCTACGACTGACATAGCAATTCCATGGGCATATGTATATGTCTCCTCCTATTGGTAACTTATTGTGAGTATGTTAAGAACTATACCATCTGGATCATAGCACTGTGGGTCCCTTAGCGTCAAGGGTATGTTAACTAATAAAACTAGGCAACAAGATCTGGTTCCCCTTCGGAAAGCCTCCTCTATTCTTAGGGCATCCTGCTTCCTCCATCATTTCTTACTTCGCTTTTTAGTTTTCATTAAACTCTCACAAACGACAAACAAAAATTTCATGATTCTATCCATTATGAATCCTAGCACCGAAGGGCCCCTTGATGATCCGTCACCGCTCCTTCCCTCTTCAGGCCAGAGAAGCCAATTATGGACAATCGACGGCTATCCCATCGTCGACGGCAAATACCACGACCTCGTCACTGATGAGATCAAGACACACACTGGCCTTTTCAGGGGTGGCCCTCCCTCTGTATCTGTGTACTGGCAGAATCGCGGAGGCAGTAACAGGCACGATCTGTTCTACGCCGTTGGTGCGATAAGCAGTCGCAAGGTGACTGACTATCTTGTCCGGGTAGGCGAGATGCTAAAGGCGGAGAAGTGCATCGTCAGCTCGCTCAATGCGACGGAGTATGCAGTCAACGTAATTGTTGAGACTGAGCTCTCGACGGTGGATTTTACGGCACTTTTAAGGGACCATGGGCTTTTAGCTTCTTCATCTTAAGCTGCTGGGTGGGACTTTTCTGCTATAGGGACGGTAGTGTTAAGATGACTGGGACGGTAGTGTTAAGATGACTGGCGACGAAATTTTGTTTCGCTCAACCTGCTCACCCCACTCACAGGTCGCAATAAATATTTCTAGTATCGATACAGGGAATAGCTAAGCTAGGATGTATCGCAAAAAGAGCTCATGTCTGAAGAAAATGCTTCCTGCCCCTAAGCTACAATACAACGATATCCTCCATCACCTTGCCTCAAACTCTTTGATTCGTTTAGAGTGTATTTTATCTTCCTTCTCCCAGGAATTCCCACTTGATAGACGGCCCTTCCATTTAACAAAATATTCAATTTTCCCCCTCCGTTCTCGCTTCTTGAGTAATTCCACACCGAAGTTCCCTTGATAGCTCGCCTTAAAATTGTCAACAAGATCCGAACTGATGTCGTCCTGTTCCTGCCACATATTTTTATCATCACCAAAGCCTTCCCACTTCATGAGATACCAAACCACATTACGTACTGTCGACTTAGCAAGCAGCGCTTCAACCTCGCATATCTCATCTGTATCGCTTTCCACTCCTTGGCTGCCACAACGCAGCTGCAGTGTTGTATGCTCTTTGTTCCTAGTTGATAGTATGTCTCTGTGAGGACCCGTGGTGAAGTCGGCAGTTGCTGCTAGAGATGATGTGGAAGGAAGGGCATCTCGAAGCTGTGGATCAACCAAGTCGAGTGAAAACCCTAATGAGCGTATTCCTTTGCCTTTCTTGTACTTCGACGCCTGCGAGCAGTTCTTCAGCTTTGTGGAGTAGCGCACTTGCAACATCCCTTTGGTCCTTCCTAGGAAGCACTTTGCAATTTCGTCCCATGGCAATTTGTCATCCTCTTTCAGCCGTATCAACAGTTCGTCATCAGCTGCTGAATATGGTCTGCTCACAATTCGTTCTCGCAAAGGCGGTCGCTTTCTCTGCTTCGGGACAGCTGGCTGTGACCTCTTTACATGAGATGCGCAAACCCGTGAATTAGCTGACCCTCCAACTGATTCCCCGCTAGACGTTGAATTTGATATGTGGAGACCGATTGATGGTCTGAACGTATCAGGAAGATCTAGCAGCCTAAACTCTAGGTTGTAGGTTGTCTCTCGTCCGATCCTCACGCACTTGAGGAAGCCCTGCAAAGGGTATTCTTGGTAGTCCGCGTCTATTGACTCCGTATCGTCTGGTGAACGAGAAGCTGTAGAACCTCGAGTAGTGCAGGTCTGGGCTTGGGCTGTAGTGGACGAGCGCATGTGGGCCTTCTTGCGGGTGGCGGTTTCAGTCCCGTCAGACTCTCTGCGGCGTCGCTTTCGTCGTATTGGATGTCGCACATCCTCGTCCTCGTCATCTTCACTATCCTCGTTGTCGTTATCCTCATTATCCTTTTGATATGGTTTGACACTGTATTCGCGGACTTGTGAGAGAGGGGCCTCAACTATGGTGTCGCCTTCCACTCGTTGGTGCTGAGGGCTGCTCGCCTCTGTGTTGTCCTCCTGTTCATCTTCTTGCTCTTTTTGTTGGCAATGCTGCTGTTCAATCGTCTTTTCCCACAATCGTTCTTCGCTCGAAATACCTCGAATGTCTGTATTATTTTGACCCTCCTGGTCCATCTGGTTGTATTGTGAGTGAGCTGCGCTTGAAGGCGGCGATCCCCCCGCTTCCGCTGAAGTTTGTCGTAGTTCATCCTTGATATCGCAGACGCTGCCACGGTCGCACGATCCATCAGCCCTCTTGCGTAGTGGATAAGGTCTCATTTCGTCGACTATGGCCTTCTCGACACCCTGGTGAATGTGATCATGACCCATTGTCTCAGCTAGCTCAGAGCAACTTGAAGAAGGTCGTCGAACGTGAACAGGGAATGTCGAGTCCAGCTCTGCGAAAGACAGGCGTTGTTGTCCATCCTTAAAGAAACAACCGGCATTGAGGTATTCCGATTCTCAAGGAGTGGACGGGCCAAATAGGCTGCTCGGGGTCGAGGCGGTATCTTGAGTGGCCAGGCCTTTCTCGCTCGCGTCTTGGTCCCCGATGCTGGCAAGGAGATCGCTCGAGGCAACTCCAACCTCAGCTTCGTCGTCGCTTTCATCGTCGATGTCATCTTCGATGATTAGGGGCTCTCCTGCGTGGAATTGGTAAGTTGTGTGCGCATAGAGAAGCGAGCTACGAAACCTACTTTGGGTATTGCCTGGCCCATAGGCCGAGTTCAAGATTATGGCACCTGTAAGCAGACGGCCCTCGTCGATCGGTTGGCGCTTTGAGATGGGCTTGTGATTTTGATGTGGCACCTGATGGATGTCTCTGTTTTGACGAGAGCGGAGGAGCTCTTCAAGTGATGGAAGAGAGCCGTTATTTTGAGCATCCCCCACTAACATTGCAGATGGCGATTTGCTGGGTTGTAGAGGCAGTTGGTGCTTGTTCAACACCAACTTCGTCAGCTGAGCGTGTGAGGCCTTTAAGGCGGGTTTAGGGTTGGGGTTATAGAATTCAACGCAGTCCATGTTCACAGTAGCCATGCTGACACAGAATAGGACATGAGGGGGGGATGATTTTTGGAACGAGGCTCTCCAGCAGAGTGAGGGAGTTATATAGATTTCGAGGTCGCTCTGCTGTTGACTCGCTAGCATTTGCAAGCGCCCCCATTGCTTCCCTGGTAAAGATTCAGCCTTCTCGCCTGTGTGTCCCCTCATCCCTTTCCATCCTCTGCAGCTAGGCAGTGCACTTTTCCGCGACATGCCAGACCCCGATTCCACCAACCAGACATATGCGTCAAAGAGAGGCAAGACACATCGTATTCCAAGGCACTTTGGTGATTGGGCTGTTGCAATTTGAGCGGTCTCAAGAGCGGGGTGTCAGTTCCAGCTGAGTGTAGCGCTGCGGTCGGCCCCTCTGCTGCCAAAAGGAGAAATCATGTCCGGGCTATAGGTGCGGTAAAGGCGATATTTTTGAAAACCTAGGTCAGACGACACTACCGGGTTGTCCACTCCCCATATCCATTAATCCGCAACCCCTGTAGTATCCCCTTATCAGCACCTCGAATTGAAGGTGAACCGCAGAGTTCAACGCATATATGGTCGCGGCCGCGATGACCTTCGAGAGGGGATCTCCACCTCCGATCTCCAGGATGTGACTACAGGCCCCCAAGAAGCTAGGCTCGCAAACAGAAATCGGCCCTTCTCTCGGAGATCAGCCTAGGCTGAGGCCTGTAACTCGCAGCATCGCAAAATATGCAAAGGCCGGCCACGTCACCGCGAGGCATTTTTGCGATTGGCTAGGTCGTCGTGCAAGGCACTCTCGAGGCAGATTGCGCATGCCACGGTCGCGAGAAGCCTCAGATGTGCACAGCGAGGACGAAGGGCTCAAGAGAGGCAGGTTGAGCGGAACGCAGCTCAGCTCGAGCTCGCATGTTGACCGATCTGACGACCAAGACGTCGATAGTCAAAGGGCTTGCTGCCATCGCGGAGAGCTCGGTATTGAGGGCGTAAATCGAGTTTGTGGCTCTGCGGAAGCGTTCATGTGCCACTGCGGGTTTTCAGCTGCGGCGAGGCCGAGCAGGGGGTTCTGTTGGGCGGGGCCATGCGGTGCGGTGTAGAAGGGGACGGAGGGGGCCAAGCGTCGCACGAATGAGCGCAGCAGGTGCGAGAATGTTGGGAGGGAAGGAGCGAGGGTGGAGAGGGACAGAAGTCGAGGGGGGAGGAGCGGCCCTCTTATAGAAGTTGAAAGCGGCGGCAGGCCCGTGCACGCACCTTTCCCGATCGGGCAGGCGCCAAACCCCGCCTGGCATACCTCGCGACTGAGATTATTGTAACGCTAGGCCTTAAACGTATAAGACTCACAGAGGTTTCGTTGGTTTAACTTAACAGAGGAGGCAGGGGATCAGACACAAAGGCTTTCGTAAAACACGTTACTAGTATATAACAAATACTATATTAAGTTGAGCACGAAGCTCCTATCTAAGAACTAACTATCTACTTATATAGAGGCGTCTGTAACGCTGGGTCTTAAACGTATAAGACTCACAGAGGTTTCGTTGGTTTAACTTAACAGAGGAGGCAGGGGATCGGACACAAAGGCTTTCGTAAAACACGTTACTAGTATATAACAAATACTGTATTGAGTTGAGCACCAAGCTCCTATCTAAGAACTAACTACCTGCTTATATAGTGGCGTCGTGCCGAATGGACTCTAAGGAACTCACTCGAGTCCCTAGAGTCCTAGACTGCCAGGACTCCTACATAGTCCGTAGAGTCCTGGACTGCTAGGACTCTCACATAGTCCGTAGAGTCCGTCACGTGATGCGCTCGGAACTAATATCTTCCGCTGCCCCTCTAGGCACCAAGGTCGGTCTTATGCAACCTCCTCCCTTTCCCTCCTGTAGTTGGCCAGCCTTCCTGTTCCGCCGTAACACTGTGACGTCGGCCCAGTAGTCCACGAGATTGGAGTAANNCCTGTTCCGCCGTAACACTAATCTATAGCAGTGAATATCTAGCTTAGCAATTAGCTATAGTAACAAATGATACAGGTATTATAGGAGCTGTATTTACCTATATAAGAGATAACGCCCCTACTAATACTATTATGCTTACAGAATATGAGAAGATTGCTAAAGACTAAGAAGTAACAACGCAATAGCCATAGACGTTTAGAGTTAAGGAGGGAGATATACAGTGTATAGCTCATATTATTAATATTGCTGTTTAAGATGCTCTAAAGACTTTAAAGGCAGTCCCTACTAAGCAAGTTGAGAGTTATTAGTGTAAGCAAGGAGCTATACAAATTCTAATAAGCTCTAAAAGCAATATTAAAGTAAAGAATACCCTTAGTAAGCTTTAAAGGCATATCTATGTCTTTTAAAATCAAAGGTAATGGAGAGACGCTCTCTAAAGACAGACTATTGTAGCTAGTCTTAAGAAGCTACAATTATCACTTAATATGCTAGTCTAATAGAATTTAACATACAAAATGGTATTAACTGTTATAAAGCTATAGACACTAATTACAGCAATATGTGCTACTTAGCAAATGGATATTAGTATAAGAGATATTACCCTTACACTAGAAGATTAGAGTACAATCTACACTCTTTATAACTTCTTCTACATATTCGTTAAGCCATTACAAAAGCTATAGGCAAACTTATACTTAACGCTTAACTTCATAATTCCTTAGTATCTAGAAATGATAAATAAGCTTAAGGCACTATAGAAGCAGGTTAGTATATCATTAACAATTAGCCTAGCTTGTATTACTGTTTATAAGAAGCTTAATGATTACTATACACTTGCTATAAATCAACAATAGAGTCATTTAGGGGTAGCTACAATTTATAATCCACATATGAATCTTAACGTATTTAATAGCCTTTGGCTAAGTAGTACTAAAGAAGTTAAACGGAATTAAGTAAAGCAGCAGTTCTACAATGTCTTTAATTAATATAGAGGCTGCTAATACTATCTTAACAAAGAGAAGAGGGACACTAAAGCTAAGGCTAATTTATAACAATTACCTATAGAACCTAACTCTAATGACGATTTATACATCTCCTATAGTATTTACTAAGAGCTGGAATGGAAGCGCTAGCTTGTTAAGCCCTAACTAGGTCTAGCAATAGATATTCTTAAATATTAGGCAGCAAAGCAATATTAGTATCTAATTATTACTGTGATTGCTTAAGACCACTTAGTAATTCCTATAACATCAGCTCTATCTAAACAAGTATTTAGTAATAGAGCTGATATTATTATAAAGAAGAGGAATAGGCTCTTACCTAAAACACTTTAATATTTACTTTGCTTACAAGATTAGGGTCATATATTAGAAGCAGAAGAAAGCAAAGCTGAAGATGCTAATAACAAGGAGGAATATTAGTTATATAGCTACTCTACTCTATTCTATTCTATATTTTAAGCCTCATTTTTTAAGCCTTATTATCCTTAAGATCTAGATACAACCTATATCTATCTATTAGACGCTAGACAGATTATATCCTATCTGTGAGGGCTAAGGATCAGATCTAGATATAGGTTGCTAAACACTAGTTTTTACCTTATACCTTTGAATATTCTATATAGTCTTTACTTTCTAGAAATTTAAACTTAATAAGCTAAATCTACTAACGTATTTCACAAGCAAGTGGCCACCCTAAGCAAGTGGCTACAAAAACAACCAAAATATGACTATTCCTACTACTACTACACCACTACCCTATATAATAACCCTTATTCTATTGCAATTGATTCCTAGCGCCTCTCAAACGTACGAGCATTATGCCCTATATTACCACATGTGCCACATTGCTGCTGTTAGCCTATAGAACCCACCTGCTAAGTAGTCTCACTTGCTACCTCTATATAGAGTTGAGCATCAACCTCAGCACTCTAAAGGATATCCTCTCCCTCTTGTATAGAGAGACTGCCCCCTTGCATTATACGCCTCTTACGCTTCCTTTCCCTCCTCTTTTTCTATTCATTTGTAGCCTGTAGAGCCTTAACCTCTACCTTAAGTAGAACAGCAGAATGCATCATCATTTCTGCCCCTTTAACAAGGCAGCTAACAGCATCATTAAACAGCATTATTAATTAAGGTAGGAGAGCTGTTCTAATGTCATACAATGCGGTTCTTAATGTGCTCTGTTTAAAAGTTAAGCTCCTGTATAGTTTAAGGAGTCTTTAAAGTCTAATTACTACTCTTAACTATAGGAGAAGTTAGAGTCCTTAAGCGTAGATTTAAGTGAGAGAGGATAGTCTGTAGCTTGTACAGAACTAGCCCTGTAGCCTAGAATCTGCTCTTAATGTTCTGCTCTATAAATGTAGCTTTAAATGCTTCTTTAAATGCAGAGAGGAACTTGAGCTTTGTAATGTGGTTTAGCTAGTTTCATACAAAGGTTTTAATCTACTTTCTGTATAAGAGCTTTAGTAGCATAAAGCAGCTTACATTAAGAGGCTAAAGAATGTGTAACGAGTGTGGTGGCATATAGAGGGTAATTATCTTCCGTTCTATACAGTAGTGTTGAAATTAAGCAGAGAAGTGGCTCTTATGCCTATTAAGAATAAGAAGGTGATAGGTTCTAACTGTACAAGCATTTGTATGCTAATTAAAGTGTTAAATCCACTTGTACCTAATTAAATTTAAAGTCCACCCATTCTCACTTAGTGTAATTACCTAGTCGTATAGTAATCCTAAGTCCTTGTACTAAGTAGAGAGGTGATTCTGTGCCTTAAAAATGATAAATGGCAGGAGTGCCCATCTATACGAATTAACACCTTAAATAATCAACACCCACTCTCTATTTCTAGGCTGTATAGTCTTTAGACAACTCTTTGCTTCTAAGCTTATAACCACCTTAGTAGTAGTAATAACTCCTATTACAAAACCTGCTTCATTAAAGTTGTAGATATCCTGCTCTAAGATTCTATATTTTGCAACTATGTTTTGTATAAGGGAGAACTACGCTTTAATTATCTTAGGATCTTCGCATTTTGCTTGCTTGTAATCATACTTCCGACTAAACTTTGCTTTAAGTTCTATATAACGCTTAATAAAGGTAGTAGTCTAGTTTATCCTAATAGGGCTCTCGCCTTGTTTAGAGAGTAGAAGGTCTGCCATTTCTTGCACAGCTTGCAGTTGGGGTGGAAATCCACGCAAATCTAGGTTGAGGATATACTGAACAAGAGCTGACTCTTCGTACGGAGTCAATTTTTGTGAGTTAGGGGTAGAATTGCGTTAAGAAGTCATACTGCGAATCTGATTACATAAGGTTGTTTAGGGGATATCGTACGATGTTGCAGCAGCTCGAACGCTTTGAAATTGGCCTTGTTTAATTGCATGGATAGCTAATAGTATTCTACCCTCTTGATTAGAGGATTAGGCTTGTGTTAGTTGTGGCATTATGAACTATAGATGGGTTGACGCGTTTTGGTGTTTTAGTGGGCAACTTGCCCGTGTAGGCGACTCGCTCGTGAAATACGTTAATGGATCTCCTTTAAAAATCCTTTCTAACTACTAAACATAGACTACATTATAACTATACTTCTACAAGTGTTTTTGTATAAGAAGTAGTCCTTAAGGAAGGGTTCAACCTATTATAGGGCCTCCCCCCTTAGATAGGACGTAGTCTATAGGGCGTAGCTTTTTATAGTAGGAAACTTGTTGTTATTAAAGTACTAATATAGTTTAACCTAGAGTAGGAACACTTTAAGATCCTTATGATTACTAGAGTAAGTGTTAGGTAATTTAACACATAGGGTTTCCCTAAGCATGTTAACAGCTAGTGCGTTAGGCATCTCTTTGTTCTTAGGCTTAAACCTCTAAGACAAAGTTAGCGTAGTAGGGTTCTTCCTGTAAGGACATAGGGCACTGTATCACGAGTAGTTGCATATGGGAGTGCGAGTTGGATATGAGTTAGTGCAATCCTATAGGTCTACTACAAAGGATACAAAAAAGATAAAGGGGGAGCTTACGGCCTCCTACCCCTTAAATATCTGTATTGGGTCTAACTTAGATAATTGCCTTTACGCCTAACACGTGACGTTGCAACCAGTCTGTAACAACCCTGACCCTAGTCCCTTAAATGTTGTGGTAAGGGGGCATCCTTACACTACCTGTAACTACCCTGAGTAAGGAGGCATCCTTACACTTCCCCTTTAAACTAATAATAGACATGTTGCTTTATATATAAGCTAGTACCTTATAGAAGTAGTGCTTAAAGTGTAATGCTAGCTTCTAAACAAATAGAAGTTATAGAGGTTTCGTTAGTTTAACTTATTAGAGGAGGCAGGGGATTAGACACAAAGGCTTTTGTAAAACACGTTACTAGTATATAACAAATACTATATTAAGTTAAGCACGAAGCTCCTATCTAAGAACTAACTATCTACTTATATAGTAGCGTCGTGCCTTATAGATCCTGTCTGCTACTTAGATGGTCCCTAGATGATACCTAGACACTCCTTATACGATCCTGGATCTAAAAGGACCAGGATCACGTGGTCCTGGTTCCTGTATCTTCTGTTGGGAATGTTGGGAATGAAGATCGGGCTATGAAATATTCCGGAGTTTTGGCCCTGAAAAGCGGGTAATCTCCATAGTAAGGTCAGCGTTCCCACTGTACTCACTGGAGCCAGTGAAAACTCTGCGCTGAAAACAGTGGAAGCTTAGNNTCCATTAGAATAGAGAGAACAAATGAATCATTTTACTGTATTACTATATACTGTGCTGTACTGTGACCAGCTTCCGGATTACTTGCAAAATCCTCAACATCTTCCTCGTAACCAATGGCTATGGTTTCTCACATGTAGCTTCTTAGCCAATCCTTTGTCTAGCGCTAATGGTAGGGTGAGCCGTAACATCTGGCTTGGCGCCCTCAATTGCGCGTCCAAATTCTCACCCGTGGCTATATGTATGACCTGACCCAAAAGGTGCGAGCATTAATACAGTAGATGTGGAGGGGACGGCGGGATACTTTGATCGTGGAGGATGATGTAAAATCTTTAGTATTTGATCGGGTGATAATGATACTGCTTTTTTACCCACCACCAGATCTTCTAGCAATCGTAAACAACAACACCAAAAAAAGTTTATCAAAACGCCCATGCACTGCCCAGAGACCTAGTATATATCCCGTTCCTCTATGACAACCCACCCGCCTCATCGGCATCACTCAGCGACTTCCGCATCACTTCAGCATGCTTCGCGCTCCTCGGCGTTATCTCACACTTGAACGGGTTCGGCACGCTCAGGAAGCCGCGCACCATGCGCATATCCGGCTCGATCCACTTCCCGTCCTTGCCCGTCTTCTTCCGTAGGTTGAAACCCCACAGTGTGCGCACGATGTTGATGTACAGCGATTTCTCCGCGACGTGGATGCCGGGGCAGATGCGACGCCCCGCGCCATAGGTAAAGTGATCCCGTGCGTTTGCGTCGGGGATGTTAATGTAGTCTGCGGCTGGGAGGGGGTAATTGAGGTAGCGGTCTGGGTTGAATTGATCGGGCTCGGGATGGATGTCGGGGTTCATGTGGATGGCCCTGCGTTGTCATTAGCGGAGGAGTAAAGGAGAATGGAAGGGGCATCACAAACTTACCACCAATTAAGCACGATGACGGCGCCCTTGGGAATAAAGTAGCCTTCGTACCAGTCGTCATCGCTTGTGGCGTGCATCATGCCAAATTTGTTGACTGCTCTCCAGCGCAGGGTTTCTTTCACAAGAGCGCGTACGTAGGGAAGACTCATCTCGTCCTCGAAATTGGGAAGGCGGTCGGATCCGATTACACGATCAATTTCTTCTTGGGCATTCTTCTGTGCGTCGGGGAAGAGAATCATACCTAGAATGAAGTTGTTGAGGGTCGTGCTCGTCGTCTCGGAGCCAGCTTCGACCATGCTTCCACATTGGTACGCAGCCAGTAAATCATCGATGCCTTGCTTGTGTGGGTCGTTAAGGTAGAATGTCTTGCAGAAACAGTCGCGGGCATTGCCGGCGTCGGTCTCTTCCTTGAGTTTGTTCCATAGTTTCATATAGACTTTACTATCGTGGTCGCGGACCTTCTTGCCGTAGGTGCGCCAGTTTCCAAAGAGAAATTGGGGTAGAACGGCGAGAGCTGGAAAGCTATCGACTGCGTGTGCACCGGGCGCAGTCATCTCCGTGAGGTTGTCTAGAACATCGTAGATCTCCTTGACAAGTGGGTGTTCCCAGGTCGGTAGGCGGTATCCGTATGTGACAAGCATGATGACAGAGGCAGCGTATCTGCGGTTGTGCTCATAGAATTTCTCTGGCGAGTTTAAGATGTCCACCAGAAGCTGCTTAGATTCGTAGTCCTGGATTGGCTGGTATTTAACCGCCATGGTTGTGTTGAGAAGGGCGTGACTGGCCTTGCGGAGTTTACGCCATTCAGGACCATAGGGCATGAACAGCATTCTTCTCTTAGCGCTGGCAACATCCTGTGCAAGCGGCATTGGTGGCCTTGAGGAATAGATGGAAGACTTCTTATCCATTAAGTCTTTAACGGTTTTTGGCGACGATAACCAGATGTAATCGCTCCCTCCGATCTTCGTATAGAAGATCTCTCCAAATTGGCGCTCCCATTTTCTTAATTTGCCGCGCACAAGATCCGAATCTGCAAGGTCTAGCAAATTTCCAATTAATGGAAGGCCATTTGGTCCTGGAGGAAGGTGCTTGCGCCTGGAATCCTGAAATAGGTCAACAAACGGCTATGGCATTCTCTCAGTGTCCTTGACGGACCTTCAAGCTATTTGGCACCACAATGAAGTAAAGCAGCGAAGCAGCAAGAGCAAGTAAACCAACAAGCAAAGCGTAGCGTTGTATAATGACAATGTTCTCCAACCCCCGAATGATACCTGTTGTTGCGCTCATCTTTATGCGGTCCTCGAGGGAAAAGAGTGGATACTCAGGAGTAAACAGAGACGGACGACTACAACAAGCTTGTTAAAACGAAGTGCAGGCTTATACAGATATCTTTAAAAAGATTAAAGTCTTTATTAAAGACGTTTTAAAGCCTTAATCCCGACCAGATTGTAATGTGGGTTGTGATCCTATACAAACGGGGAAGAACGTCACCCCACATGAGCTAGTGGGGGGCCGCATAGTGCTGGATTCCCCCAGAAACACAACCCCACCTGGCATGGAGTTTTCAACCCCTACGATATTAACATAGGATAAAACAACAAAAGTCCCATATCATGGCTTAGCACTTGATCAAAAGAACAAACTCCCACTAATCTAGATCACAGGCAGAGTGCCATGGCCGTAACAGTGTTGCCAACAGTTAGTCAGTTATACCGGTTTACCAACTGGTAACCAGTTGGTATTTAAAAATCAAATACCAAGCCGTTTAGTAATGATTTTTATACTAGTTGGTATTACCAACGGCCTAATAATACCAACAGCTATGTAGTTCAAACTGTTGGTAATCTTGGCACTCTTCACGTGATTTTATAACTGAAAACTCTGCATTTAGTACGATGAAATACTACTTATTCTACATAATGGCATCCCAATTGTCTGATGCGCTGTCAGGCCTTAATAGTGAGTAATTCGGCGAATCTAAGGCTCCTGATTTTGTCAGAGCCTACTCCCTCTACTTCTAGCATTGGAATCTGTTTAAAAAAGCGCACACAGACATCAAAAATATGGGATTATACTCCTGGCACTTATGATGATTCATTCGTTAACACTATAGGAAAGGCAGTATGGCGCTGTAAATTTTGTAGAAAGGAATATCTTGAAACGACAGGTTTGAAGGCTGTTATGCTTAGTGTGCGCCACGACCGACCCCGTCGGGGGACCTAAACCGGACCGGACCACGGTCCGGTCTGGTCTGAAGTTCATAAACCACGGTTCCCCATGATGACTAGGTTAGTTGGCAATCACGTGTAAATATTCTATAAAATGACCTATTTTCCATGTGTAATTTGTAGTAACGTATTTCACAAGCGAGTTGCGCACGAAAACACGAAATAATAACTATTCCTACTAATACTACACCACTACCCTAAATTACAACCCTTATTCAATTGCAATTGATTCCTAGCGCCTCTCGCACGTACGAGAATTATGCCCTATATTACCACATGTGCCACATCGCCGCTGTCGCCTGTAGAACCCACCTGCTGAGTAGTCTCACTTGCCACCTCCGTATGGAGTTGAGCATTAACCTTAGCACTCTAAAGGATATCCTCTCCCTCCTATACAGAGAGACTACCCCCTTACATTATACGCCTCTTGCACTTCCTTTCCCTCCTTTTTTTCTGTTCATTTGCAGCCTATAGAGCCTTAACTTCTGCCTTAAGTAGAATAGCAGAATGTATCATCATTTCTACCCCTTTAACAAGGTAGCTAACAGCATCATTAATTAAGGTAGGAGAGCTGTTCTAATGTTGTACAATATAGTTCTTAATGTGCTCCGTTTAAAAGTTAAGCTCCCTTATAGTTTAAGGAGTCTTTAAAGTCTAATTGTCACTCTTAACTATAGGAGGAGTGAGTTAGAGTTCTTAAGCGTAGATTTAAGTAAGAGAGGACACTCTATAGCTTGTATAGAACTAGTCCTATAGCTTAGAATCTGCTCTTAATGTTCTGCTCTGTAAATGTAGCTTTAAATGCTTCCTTAAATGTAGAGAGGAACTTAAGCTTTATAATGTGATTTAGCTAGTTCTATACAAAGGTTTTAATCTGCTTTCTGTATAAAAGCTTTAGTAGTGCAAAGTAGCTTACATTAAGAGGCTGAAGAATATGTAAGGAGTGTAGTGGTATATAGAGGGTGATTATCTTCTGTTCTATATAGTAGTGTTGAAATTAAGTAGAGAGGTAGCTCTTATGTCTATTAAGAATAAGAAGGCGATAGGTTCTAACTATACAAGCATTTGTATAGCAATTAAAGTGTTGAATCCACTTAACGTATTTCACGTACAAGTTGGCTGCACAGACGAGTTGGCCACCAAAACACCAAAACGCGTCAACTTAACACAAGTCAACCTATGGCGACACCAACTCAAGCTAAATCCCCTAATCAAGAGGGTAGAATACTATTAGCTATTCAGGCACTAAAGGAACATCAATTTAAGAGTGTCCGAGCTGCTGCATTGTCGTACGACGTACCACGTAGTACCCTTACTAACAGAATGAATGGAATGACTACCTGACGCGACTCTCCCCCCAACTTACAGAAGTTGACTTCGTACGAAGAGTCAGCTCTCGTTCAGTATATCCTCGACCTAGATTTGCGTGGATTTCCGCCCCGGCTGCAAGCTGTATAAGAAATGGCAGACCTACTACTCTCTAAACGAGGAGAGAGCTCTGTTGGGAAGAACTGGACTACTACCTTCATTAAGCATCGTATGGAAATCAAAGCAAAGTTTAGTTAGAAGTACGATTATAAACGAGCAAAATGCGAAGATCCTAAGATAATTCAAGGGTGGTTCTCTCTTGTACGAAACACAGTTACAAAATACAGAATCTTAGAGCAGGATATCTACAACTTTAATAAAGCAGGTTTCGCAATGGGAGTTATTACTACTGTAAAGGTAGTCACAAGCTTAGAAGCAAAGAGTTGTCTGAAGACTATACAGCTAGGGAATAGAGAGTGGGTGTTAATTATCCAAGGTGTCAATTCGTACAGATGGGCACTTCCGCCGTTTATTATTTTTAAGGCATAGAATCACCTCTCTGCTTGGTACGAGGACTTAGGACTACCAGATGATTAGGTGATTACACTAAGTGAGAATGGGTAGACTTTAAATTTAATTAGGTACGAGTGGATTCAACACTTCAATCAACACACAAATGCTCGTATGGTCAGAACCTATCGCCTTCTTATTCTCAACGGACATGAGAGCCACCTCTCTGCTTAATTTCAACACTACTGCACAGAATAGAAGATAATTACCCTCTGCATGCCACTACACTCATCACACATTCTTCAGCCTCTTGATGTAAGCTGCTTTACGCCACTAAAGCTCTCGTACGGAAAGCAGATTAAAACCTTTGTACGGAACCAGCTAAACCACATTACAAAGCTTAAGTTTCTCTCTGCATTTAAAGAAGCATTTAAAGCGACATTTACAGAGCAGAACATCAAGAGCAGATTCTAAGCTACAGGACTAGTTCCGTACGAGCTACAGAATGTCCTCTCTCACTTAAATCTACAGTTGAGGACTCCAACTCCTCCTATAGTTAAGAGTGGCAATTGGACTTCAAAGACTCCTCAAACTATACGGGAGCTTAACTTTTAAACAGAGCACATTAAGAACCGCATTATACAACATCAGAACAGCTCTCCTACCTTAATTAATGATGCTGTTAGCTGCCTTGTTAAAGGGGCAGAAATGATGATGCATTCTGCTGTTCTACTTAAGGCAGAAGTTAAGGCTCTACAGGCTGCAAATGAACAGAAAAAGAGGAGGGAAAGGAAGCATAAGAGGCGTATAATGCAAGGGGGCAGTCTCTCCGTACGAGAGGGAGAGGATATTCTTCAGAGTGCTGAGGTTAATGCTCAACTCTATACGGAGGTAGCAAGTGAGACTACTCGGTAGGTGGGTTCTATAGGCCGACAGAAGCACTGTGGTATATGTGGTAATATAGGACATAATGCCCGTACGTGCGAGAGGCGCCAGGAATCAATTACAATTAAATAAGGGTTGTTATGTAGTGTGGTGGTGGTGTAGTAGTAGTAATAGTCAATTTTGGTGTTTTGGTGGCCAACTCGTCCGTGTGGCCAACTCGTACGTGAAATACGTTATACCTAATTGAATTTAAAGTCCACCCATTCTCACTTAGCATAATTACCTAATTGTCTAGTAATCCTAAGTCCTCATACTATATAGAGAGGTGATTCTGCGCCTTGAAAATGATGAACGGCAGGAGTGCCCATCTGTATGAATTAACACCTTAGATAATTAACACCCACTCTCTATTCCCTAGCTGTATAGTCTTTAGACAGCTCTTTGCTTCTAAGTTTATAACTACCTTTATAGTAGTAATAACTCCCATTGCAAAACCTGCTTCATTAAAGTTGTAGATATCCTGCTCTAAGATTCTGTATTTTGCAACTATGTTTCATACAAGGGAGAACCACCCTTTAATTATCTTTAGATCTTCACATTTTGCTCGTTTATAATTGTACTTCTAACTAAACTTTGCTTTGAGTTCTATATGACGCGTTATGAAGTTGGTAGTCTAGTTCTTTCTAGTAGGGCTCTCACCTTGTTTAGAGAGTAGTAGGTCTGCCATTTCTTGTACAGCTTGCAGCTAGGGCAGAAATCCCTGCGAATCTAGGTTAAGGATATACTAAACGAGAGCTGACTCTTTATACAAAGTTAGGTTTTGTGATTTTAGGGTAGAATCACGTTAGGAAGTTATTCTGTTCATTCAGTTGGTAATAGTTCTAGGCAACACATTGTACGACATTATAGCAGCCTAGACACTCTTAAATTAATGTTGTTTAAGTGCTTAAATAGCTTGAGAAAGTCTATCCTCTTTATTAGAGTATTAGGCTTGTATTAGTAGTGGCATAGTTAACTACAGTTATGTTTATGCGTTCTAGTGTTTTCGTGCGCAACTTACTTATGTGCGCAACTTGCTTGTGAAATACGTTAGATGTAATTACTATAATTATTACTATAGATCTATATTACGCCATGACTCCTAAATTTCCTAACTAGACTAGGACTTGTTACAGACTTAGCTTGACTTAATTGTTTCAACTATTTCCCTCTAAGGTGACTTGGCCCTATTGTCCTCCTTTAGCCTTATAAGTGAAGGTAGGGTGCAATTATACCTATTGTAGCTTAGGGGTAGCCCCTCTACATCTTCTAGCTCTAAATTAATTAAGTTAAAGGTTAATGTGTTAGCCTAACTTAGGTAACAAACTTAGCAGCGTTGCCCTTAGCAGTAGTACTATAATTGCTACACCCTTTATAATAGACAGCCTTATTGTAATTAATTAAAATCAAACTAGTCCTATTAGGGATACTATAGTCTTAAGAACAAAACTATAGAAAGCTTCCCTTAGATTATCATCTAGTTAGCATATAGTCTAAATAATAGTTAGGCATATTTTATAGTAATAAGTATAGTAATTATGCTTACTAGTAATGATCCTAATAGGCAGAGCTTAGATTAATGTAGTGTAGAAGTGTAAGATGATTTCCTTAAACATCTAGCTAATTAAAGATAGGAACTCATTATGCTTGTCCCTATACCCTTTACACTTAGGTAATTAAGTATTCTAGAGCATTTCTAGTAAATAACAATTAGCTCTCTAGTTGATTTCTAAGCACCTTAGTTAAAGTCTCTCTATACATTTAAAGTCCTAGCTGTTAACCCCTAATTAATTTACTTATTAGTACTTAGAAACAGATTTGGCTGCTCTTTATACTAGGACTAATAATGCTACTAGTCATTAAATAGTTCTGCTTTTAAAGGCATCTACTTTAGTACATTAAGACCTTAGATTATAATTAGACTATCCTATTAGTTGCTTAGAGGCTAAGAGAACTTAACCTTAGGTGTTATGTTGCTTAATTAAGGATCATTAAGAGAAAATACATCACTATAGATATATGTATATATTAGTGAACTTAAAGATTAGCTATAAGACATAATATTTAAATATAACGTACATCATCATTAAGTTGTGCACCTTATTAAGTTGTGCACTTTTCTAGACTACCTAGCTTACAACCCCTACAACGCTATGAAAAAAATGCTTAATTAGACTCTACTAAGTTAGAATCTAATGAACTATCTACATCTGCAGCCTCTAGGCAGGTCCTTGTGTTATGGCTAGGTTTGCAGCAAATTCTATAGAGCTGCGCACCTATCTTGCGCTGCTTTAACAACCCCTCCCCTACACCTTTGTCACGTCCTTCCTACTTAACCACACCCTTTTCCACTAAAAGCTAGCTAGCTTCCTTACTAGTAAGGGGCCCTAAATCTTGCAATTAGGTCCTTTTAGCCCTCTAGCGCTTTAAGAGGGTGTTGTTAGCCTCTTAAAGTACCTTAACCTTACTAGTTAGAAGTGTTAGCTAGTAGCTAACAGCTACTATAGCCTTTGCTAATTAGTTAACAGAGGTTAAAATTAGCGTTAGGGAGCTTCCTTAGTGTCTAGCCACTTAATCCTTAATTAGAGTCAACTGTAAAAAGGCTTTAGCAGCAGTCTAGGACATCTAGGAGACCTAAGGTTAGGGCAGGCCGTTAGAGGTCCTAGGGGGTGTTAGCGTCTACAACTTTACATCTAGCTTTGAAATCACAGCTTCTAGGTTAAATGGGACTAGGCCAGCCCCTTAGAAGCTGCCCTTAACCATTTTTTTCTATAAAAATCACTTTAAAGGCAGCTTTAAATGTAGGGAAGAAGTTGTCCTTAGTAATGTGCATAATGTTAGCCTAGGTAAGAAACAAGATCTTAGCACTATACACCTTTTTTAATAGGCTAAAAACACTAACGTTAAGCAGCTAGGTAAGATGTGAGGAATAGGGAGGTAGATAAAGTAGTATAATGTTATTAGCCTTATAGTATTCATTAAATTTAGTGTTAACGTGGCTCTTATGGCTGTCTAGTACTAGCATCTGCTAAGCACCCTTTTAATAGGCCCTTATATGCTAATTAAAGTGCTTAAGCCATTTAAGACCTATATTGTGGTTGCTCTAGCCGTTTAAGGTCGTTTTAACAACCTAGTTGCTTAGAATGTAGCTGCTAGAGTACTAGGTAGTAAGGTGGAATTAGCCTACAACATAGAGGAAAGGCAGCACTACATAACCATCTACTATAATGCTACAAATTGCTGTTGCCTATCCTTAATTACCTAGCTAGATGGCCTTTAGTTTGCCAACCCTATTAGAGCGTGTAACTACTGTCCTAGGCTGAATTATGCCTATTATAAAGCCTATCTCATTAAAGTTGTAGAAGTTATAGTACTAGATGGCATACTTTGTGTGTATGTTAGCAACTAGACATAACTATGCGTTTAACGTGTTAGGATCTTCTTACAATGCCCTCTAGTAGTTATAGGCGTGAGAAAAATGTATACTAAGCTCTAGTCGTCGCTTAATAAAGCAGTTAGTCTAGCACTTCCTAATGCGTTACGTGCTACGTTTAGCTATTAGTAGATTAGCTATATCTTCTACATCAGCCCTCTAGGGTAAAAACCCTTGCAGATCTAGATTGAGTACATATTAAACAATTGCATCCTCCTTAACCTTTGTTAATTTTACGCGCCTGTTCTTAGAATCAGCCCTAGGAGGTTTACTAGCCATTCTGTTGTAGATTGTAGTCGCAGGAACCTTATAGAATGTTACAGCACAGCAAATACTAAAGCGCAGGTTAGATTAAACTACATTAATGGCTAGTATCAGGCAACACTCTTTTAAGAGGTCGTGCATTGTTTTTAGTAGAAAAAACGCATCTAGAAGTTAGGGTAGTAGTAGTAGAAAAAAGTACGCAACTTAATAAGGTGCGCAACTTAATAATGATGTACGTTATATAGTAGTTCTTAATTAACATATAGACTAGTTGTAGGTCATATGTTAGGCACTAAGGCAATTAGCTAAGTTAGAACCTATATAGATATTTAAGGGGTAGGAAGCTGTAAGCTCCCCCTTTATCTTTTTGTATCCTTTATAGTAAACCTATAGGATTACACTGACTTATATCTAACTTACACTCTAATATGCAACTACTTGTGATATAGTGCCCTGTGTCCTTACATGCTACCACTAGGGATGCATAATAGCAAACAAGAACAGATGGGCTATAACAACAATCATATGGCTTAGTACAATTATCTATTTTCCTAGAAACAGCTGTTAAAAGCGCACTAGGATGGAAACTTAATGCATCATAATGCCTTCTAACAATTAATCCCATACTAATGTTAATGTAAATGCAGAATTAAATAACGCTGACACCTACTTATGCTAACTGTAACGCTAACTACTAAACGATAGTAGACATAGAGGTTTCTTATGCATAAAGGTTTAACTTAACAGAGGAGGCAGGAGATTAGACATAAAGGCTTTAAGTAACACGTTACTAGTATATAACAAATACTATATTAAGTTGAGCACGAAGCTCCTATCTAAGAACTAACTAACTGCTTATATAGTGGCGTCGTGCCTTAGGGATACTGTCTGCTACTTAGATGGTCCCTAGATGATACCTAGACACTCCTTATACGATCCTGGATCTAAAAGGACCAGGATCACGTGGTTCTGGTTCTCATATCTCCCTTGTGTCCATGACCGTGGTTTCTCATATGCAACAACTTCTTAGCCAATCCCTTGTCTGGCGCTAATGGTGGGGTGAGCCGTAACACCGACACCTACTCATGCAAATACAAACATGAGCCACATGATCGATATATCACTGGTCAATATGGGAATTATTACGATCCATTTGACTACCGAAACGCTCTAGAGAATTAGGGTAGTGATCATCAACCTCATGGTCAGCAGCACCGGCAATATTGGTTAGGAATACATATCACACATGTCGCATGGGGAAGATCAACATAACATAGGTTGTGGCGTAACGCAACCAGTGTCGTTATACACCCGAATATGTATGGGAAGCCCCTTAAAATGTGAAAACCCGAAATATTCCCATATTCACCGCTATATTCACTACCTAAAGTAATATTTCGTGTGAAAAATTTCGAGATATAAATATCTACGTAATTAGGCTACAAAAAAAGACATCCTTCTGGACAACTGATTAATATACTATAAACTACCTATATACAAAGGACTAGGCCTTGTTATCCTTATTACAGCGGTTATTATAACTTCTAATTTTCTCGTTTTAAGTACCTTTACATACGTATTTTTGGTGTAAGTGTACATTGGTTGCGTTACGCCACAACTTATTTTAACCCGAAGAGCCTCTGAAGATGATGACATGATGCGAAACTTAGCGGGCCTGAACGTTAAGCATGTTCGGGGTTGTGTTCTTGGATGGATATGTTCGAATGAAAATGTTTATGAACATCGCATGGGTAATGGACAACACGGGTAGGCAAGACCTTTAGTCTTCGACCCTGACATTCCCCACAATAAGGACTTGATTGCTGTGGAAGCGGCTCCACAGCATGTGCGTTATGGGCCGTATGGGGTCGATATTGGTGTGGGGTTCGACATGTTACCCCACAATTGTTTCAAGGTGGGGTAATTATTTTGAGGCTCGAAGGGAACAGGGCCAGGACGGTATTGACCAAGCACGGCGGGTGTCTATCGCAGGTGAGTGTCTATTGCGGGGGAGAGGAGAGTGGGGAGCCAAAAGGCTCACTCTCTAACCCACAAGCTTATTGCTATCCTAAGTTACCGATGTAAAGCGCAAAGAGCGAGGCGTGATGGTGGTAGATAAAAACCATCTCTACCACATCCTCGGTCTTCTGCATACGTCGTCCCCGTACTCCCTGGACAACGACAATAACAACGACAACGACAACAACAACGACAACAAAGTGACAGCAAGCATCGACCATGAGTAATATCGCACTCTACTTCTATTCGCTGCTGGCCGCGGTCGCGCTGTATCTGGTGCAAAATGTCGTCCGTGAGAAGATCCGCATGTCAAAGTACAAGCTGCCACCGCGGATCCCGGGTGGGCTGCCACTGATCGGGAATACGTTCCAAATGCCGCCGACACAGCAAGGCCCGTGGGCGAAGGATTTGGCTGAGAAGTACGGCGAGATGTGCGTTTTGCCCTGCCCAACCAAATACCGAAATAGTTTTCCAGGCGCGAGTGACAATGTACTGACAGATCGACAGGTTCACACTCAAGATCGGCGGCTTCAACTGGGTCTTTCTTAACTCCTCGCGCGTCGTCACCGACCTCATGGAGCGCCGCGCCGCCATCTACTGCTCCCGCCCGCCCTTTCCCATGACGCAGGACATCATGTCTGGTGGTGGACGCATCGTGCTCATGCCATACAACGATGACTGGCGCCGACTCCGCAAGATCATGCATCAGATTCTCTCATCGCGTCAGCAGGAGATCTACAAGCCCTACCAAGATCTCGAGTCGCGCCACCTCTGCTGGGATTATCTTCACAACTCAGACAGGTGGTTCTCGGCGAACGCACGGTATGCGAATAGTGTGATTATGTCGGTGGTTTTCGGGACGAGGTCTGATTTGGATAATCCTGATGTGGTAGAGCTGTTTGAGACTCTGGAGCTGTTCTTGGAGAACCAACAGCCAGGCGCGAATATTGTGGATGGATTCCCGGTGTTGGCGAAGATTATTCCGGATAGACTGCAGTGGTGGAGGCCGAAGGGTGAGAGGATTTTTAAGAAGACCGCTGAGTAAGTCCCCCCCCTAATAAAAACTTCCTGTTCGCCCTCTTCCTCTCATATCACTCGCGTAAGTTATGTATGTGAAGCTGATATTCAATCCAGCGTCTACCGTCGTGCCCTTGAGAAGGTTATCCGCAACACCGCCAACGGCACCCAGAAGGACTGCTTCACAATGGAATTCCTCAAGATCTCCCAAAAGGAAAACTTCACCGAGACGCAAAACCTCTTCTGCCTCGGCACGCTCATGGAGGCCGGCTCCGACACCTCGCGCGTCTCCATCGGCCAAATCATCGCCGGCGCCGCCACCTACCCCGACTGGGTCGTGCGCGCGCGCGCCGAGCTCGATGCCGTCTGCGGCCATAACGCGGAGCGCCTGCCCGGGTGGGAGGACCGCGACAAGCTGCCGTACATAGCAGCTGTCGTGAAGGAGGGCTTTCGCTGGCGCCCAAATATTGCCGAGATTGGCGCTCCAACGAGCTTGATCCAGGACGACGAGTACGAGGGCTACAAGTTCCCCAAAGGAACGGTGTTTACGTGGAATGCGTGGGCAATCGCGCTGAGCGAGAAGGAGTATCCGCAGGCGGAGCGGTTTTGGCCAGACCGCTTCCTG
The DNA here is from genome assembly GCA_001662645.1 of Pseudogymnoascus sp. 03VT05. Taxonomy (NCBI): domain Eukaryota; kingdom Fungi; phylum Ascomycota; class Leotiomycetes; order Thelebolales; family Thelebolaceae; genus Pseudogymnoascus; species Pseudogymnoascus sp. 03VT05. Next base: position 7,443 of record KV459614.1, on the reverse strand, counting down.
AACGCCGACTTGGACAATCCGCTGAAGGGGCACTGGGCGTTCGGGGCGGGCAGGAGAGTGTGCGTGGGCTGGAAGGTTGGGGAGATGAACGTGTGGATCGCGATTGCGCGACTGCTGTACTGCTTCGACTTTGCCGAGGACCCAGTAAGCATCCCTTCTATTCTTCAGAGAGTGCCGTTTTCTAACAGCGAAACTAGATACACAAGATCGACACAATGACCATACCGCAAATCACGAACAACAGTGCGCCCTTCCACGTGAAGATCACTCCGCGAAGTGATGCGCACGCTGCGCTTGTCGAGAGGGAGTGTGCGGAGGCTGTGACGACGAAATACTAGATGCTTGCCGTAGTGCGGGTAGATTAACGGGGGGGATGTGACAAACTGGTGGCTGAAGGGTAAAAAGTCGACCAGCTGTGTGAGAATTGCATGGGATGGCGTAAGTGTTCTAGATGGCTGGTAATGAAATTGTAGATACGGGAACGCCTGAGGCTTGCTTAATGCACGGACTTTGTTCTCTCGAAGTCACTAGAGGAGACCATAAAATGACGAGTCTATTTTTGCCCGATCTAAGATCTTTGACTGAGAATGAGAGGCTCCTAGTTTTATGTCATATTTGCAACGCCTCTCAATAATCAACGTGTTCAAAATCCAAGTTTTACAGTCACCATCCCTTTCCCCTTCACCCACGTTCCACCCACCATCCCAAAAAGCCATCCTGCAAGCACACGCTCTAGAGCGAAGCCATAAGGTTGTCACGACAATTACGGTTTTATCTTTTAGCATAAATGTTGCGTTCCCCATACGAATTAGGTGTGTTCGGCAAATTGGGCACTTATGCCATACGATGACTTACGCCACGACCTACGTTACTGACTTTGCGAATTGCACCGAAAGCGCGGTCAGCGCGAGAGGATTATATCCCAAGCTAGACTTACAATTCTGGGAGATGTTCGTCGTAGGGAAAGGAAAGGTTTGTCTGGTGAGGAGACGGGGGGGGGACGGAGAAGGAAGGCATTGAAGGAAGCTCTAGGGAAAGATTACCACGGGGATGGATAGTCGGCGGCTGTGGATAATACTGAATGTTGAATTCTGTTGATCGAGAGTCAGCAGAGCCATGGATGATTATGTTTCTCAAAGGTTTGCTTTGCTCGTCTCTCCACGGTGACAGCAGTAGAAATAAATTGATACTGTAACGTTACTGGTGGGCTGTTTGTGTGATTTTTTACATAAAGTTAGCCCGTAGGACAGCCTACATGTCCTATTCATTTTTGCAAGCTGTGAGATGGCAGGAAACTGTTACGTATTCATCATGGACCTGAAGAACAGGTATGCTCTAAAATAATCCTCCTACACCGAGATTGCGGCGTTGTACTTCGGCCCACCGATATAATGCTCGGTGAAGTCATACTTGAGAACGTTAATGCCCTATCTCAGAATGTTAGCATGTATCCAACCTTCACTCTTGAAAAACTCGCATTTTGAAACTCCTTTGAAAACTCCAAATCCGTCTCCGCCCTCTTGCACATCTGGAAAAACTTATCCGTCTCCAACACGGTCTCCGGATCCGATTCGAACACCCTCACAAGGTTCTCACTCGATATCGGGTCGACAATATCATTATACTTCGCCCGCCGCACATCACTGTACGTGTTCAGGATCTCCTCCCCGGCCTTACCCTCGTAGATCCCCAGAAGACAATCGTATAGCCCACCGACATCCACGATGCCGCCGGTGAGTCCTAGCCCGCCCATCGGATTGCATAGGTGCGCCGCATCGGCGGCCAAGAGAAAGCGACCCACGCGCATCGACTCGGCGAGGCGCTGGTGCACCTTGTAGGGCGAAATGTTGGCAAGGGTGTACTGCTCCGTCGTCGGGTTGCCGGGGAGCATGGCGCGGAACTTCTCGGGCTGGCGCGCGATCAGCTCGTCGCGCGTGTAGCCGTCGGGCTCGCCGTAGGTAACGCGCCACAGGCCGTCGTTAGAGATTCGTGATGCCATGTACCAGTGGTGCGGGTCGATGATAAAGTTGGCGTCTTCGTAGCCGTACTTGGTGAAGTCATAGTAGGTCTGTATGGATCGCGTTAGTTTGCTCGGGGTTGCACGGTTACGACGGTAGCAAGTTGGGAAGGGAGACTGCTTGCGTTTGTGGCGACGAGCTGCTCGTCCCAGGTCTTGCCAGGGAATGCGCGGTCGCCGAACAACGAGCGGCGGACCTGGCTGTTAGCACCGTCGCAGCCAATGATGTAGTCCGCCTCGTAGTTCTTAATCTCTCCACCCGCAAGTTTAACCTCCACCCATGCCTTCTCCGCATCCTGGCCCTGCGACACCACCTTATGGTTAAACAACACCTCGGCAGCAGGCTGCGCCAAGAGATGCTTATAGAGGATGTGCCCGAGCTTGTTGAGCGGGAGCATCGTCATGCGGTCCGGGTGGTCGCCGAGATGGTCGCAGTCGATGCCGGTGAGGTATGTGGTGTCGATCTTGCGCCAGCAGACCTTGCGCGGGATGAATCCCTCGGCACGGACGTCGTCGATGACGCCTGCTCGACGGAGCTCGACGACGGCGGGTGCGCCATAGTGAGTTGCTCGCGGTTGCTTGTCGAGCTCTTCTGCGGCGTCGAGGATGGTGACTGAGATGCCCTTCCTGGCGAGGAGGAGGGCGAGAAGGAGACCTGCTGGACCGGCGCCTACGATGACGATCTAGGATAGGCATGTCAGTAGAGGTAAGGACTTGGAGGTGGGGGTGTGTGATGATGAACTTTTTTGAATCCCATAGCAGCTATGTTCACTGTCTTCGGCTCGTTTGTATTGTATGTTTATCGTAATTAACGTTACTGAGTGAATAACAGTGTCTTGAAGATATTAAAGAATGATGATATAACCGAATCTAAGAAGATTTTATGGAATGGAGGGGTGACGCGTAGAGCAGTAACTTAGTAAACAAGATATCATCGTCAACCCCAGGTAGTTACAGTATGCTGCTACGGTCCATCCCGGATCCCACTACGACCCCGCCATCCAATGCGGGCCTTGGCGATCTATTGGCGATCCCCTTTTAGGTCGATTAAGGAACGGTGTGTCCAATCAAAACCAACCCCACATTGCCCCTGTCAGTCCAGAGATACGCCCGTTTCGTACCCCACCTGCTCTTTTACCCCACCACCCTGCAGTACCCCACATTGACGTTAGCGTCTAGGTTTAGCGTCTGGGTTAGTGTCTCAGGTGAGTGACTAGGGTGCATTGCGATGCGATAACAGCATTCGTAAATATCACCAAGGATTGAAGATGCTGCTGCAGAGAGACAAGATATATACAGAATACATATCAAAAAAGGAATTCATAATCCATCCTCTGTTGGCTTCAAATCTCTTCCCCTTGAGATCCCCGCCTTCAATCCCTTCATCCTTAGTTATATCCAGGAGACTGTTTCACAATGCCAGCCAATATATCAGATATCCATGCCGCAGACTTGCACCTGCCGGTCAAGGAGTCAAATGTCGATGTCTTGATTGTCGGTGCCGGCCCGGCCGGGTGAGCTGAGGTGACGTCCTGTTGCAAGAAGGATTTCTACTGACAGAATCAATCCAGCTATATGGCAGCCATTTGGTTCGCTAAGCTCGGCATAAACGCTCGAATCATCGACAAGAGAGACACAAAGATTTTCACAGGACAGGCCGATGGCCTCCAACCACGTGCCCTAGAAGTCTTCAACTCCTTCGGCTTCGCACACCGCCCAGCCAAGGAGGCCAGCGTGGGTTTCGGTACGATATCTATTCGTGCAATGCGCAACGATACTCGCACTCACGAGATTCTAACAACCCACAGAATCCTGCTACTACGAGCCTGACGCAAATGGCAACATTCACAAGGTCGCCCGCAAGGTCGAGGGCGTCGTCGGCATCTCGCGCTTTAACGGCTCCGTCATCCACCAAGGTCGGATAGAGCAATGGTTTACGGACGCCATAGACGAGTTTTCCAGCGACAGCCTCAAAGTCGAGCGGCCCATTATCCCCGAGTCCCTTGTCGTCGACCAAAGCAGAATCCAAGACCACTCCGCGTACCCCGTCACTGTCACCGTCAAAAAACTCTCCGACAAGGACGCTGCACCAGAGCAGTTCAACCACAAGCTCGAAAACGGCCTCTATCGCCAGTTCGCCGGTGACCAGGAGTGTGAGTTTGCCAACCCGCCAGAGCATAGGGAGATCATCCACGCCAAGTACGTTCTTGGCACTGACGGCGCTCATTCGTGGGTCCGCAAGCAGCTCGGCATCGTTCCGGAAGGGGAGAGCACGGATTACGTCTGGGGCGTGCTGGACATCGTTCCCATTACCAACCTGCCTGACATCCGCAAGCGCTGCGCCGTTCACTCGGTCTCCGATGGCTCCATCATGATTATCCCACGCGAGGGTGACATCGTGCGCTTCTACATCCAGCTCAAGGAGACGGCGCGAGAGTCCGAGGAGGGCTCGCCTGCAGGCGCCCAGTCACGGGTGGACAGGAGCAAGATCACTCCCGAGGCGATCCTCGAGACGGCGCGCAAGATCCTGCACCCGTACACCCTCGAGGTTGCGGATACTCACTGGTTCACCGGATACCAGATCGGGCAGCGCGTCGCGCCCAAGTTCGAGAAGTGGGAGCGCGTCTTTATCGCCGGAGACGCGTGCCACACGCACTCCCCCAAGGCCGGGCAGGGCATGAACATTTCCATGATGGACACATTCAACCTGGCGTGGAAGATCGCGCATGTTGTCCAGGGCAAGGCCTCCCCAGCCATCCTGTCAACGTACGAGCAGGAGCGCAAGCAGGTGGCGAAAGACCTTATCGACTACGATTTCAAGCTTTCCCGCCTCTTTTCCGGCAAGCCCGGCACGGGTGAGGGCACCATCAGCACTAATGAGTTCCGTGAATTTATCGACAAGGGATCCGCATTCACGACGGGCTGTACGGTCGACTATGACGCTTCGGTGCTAGTGTCGAAGCCGACGCGCGAGGACTCAAGCGTCCAGTACGCGTCCCCGCTCGCGACGGAGCTGTTCATAGGCATGCGATTTCCCGACAACCGGGTAGTGATGCAATGCGACGGCCGCCCGTGGTTCATCCATGACAAGATGCCGTCGGACGGGCGGTGGAGGCTGCTTGATTTCTGCGGCGATTTTAAGAGCTCGCCCGGGCTGGCGGCGCAGCTCGTAGCCGTGGGAGACTACTTCTCGTCGCCGGAGTCGTTCATTGCGAAGTACACGCCTGCAGGCGAGCGAGTCGACAGCGTGATTGAGTTGATCTTGGTGCATGCTAGCAGTGCGAATAGTGTCGAATGGGACGACTTCCCGTCGGCGTTTCGGCCGAGAGATACCAAAAGGGTGATGGATTACTGGAAGATTTATGGTGATATGGAGTCTCTGCATGGAGGAACCGGAGACGGCTACGAAAAGTTTGGAATTCAGCGCGATGTCGGTGCTTTGGTGGTGGTTAGGCCGGATGGATACGTGTCGATGGTTACCACACCTGACGTTGCGGGTATTAAGGAGGTTAGGAAGTTCTTTGAGGGGTTCTTGATCCCGGTTGCGAAATAGACTGTGGGCAGAAACTGTGAACGAATAAATGCTATAACGTATTTCACGGGCGAAGCGATCACACGGGCGAAGCGATCACTAACAACACCAAAACGCGTCAACTTAACAAATGTAAACATGCCACAACCAACACAAGCCCAATCCTCTAATCAAGAGGGTCGAATACTATTAGCTATTAATGCAATTAAACAAGGCCAATTTCGAAGTATTCGAGCAAGTGCAATGTCGTACGATGTTCCATATACAACTCTCCATAACCGGTTAAATGGAAAAGCTCCACGACGCGACTCTACCCCCAACTCACGTAAGTTGACTCCATACGAAGAGTTAGCTCTCGTTCAGTACATCCTCGACCTAGATTCACGTAGATTTCCGCCCCGGCCGCAAGGCGTGTAAGAAATGGCAGACCTTCTACTCTCCGAACGAGGCGCGAGCCCTATTGGGATAAACTGGACTACTACCTTCATTAAGCGTCGTACGGAACTCAAAGCAAAGTTTAGTTAGAAGTATGATTACAAAAGAGCAAAATGCGAAGATCCTAAGTTAATTAAAGGGTGGTTCTCTCTCGTACGAAACACAGTTACGAAATACGGAATCTTAGAGCAGGATATCTACAACTTTAATGAAGTAGGTTTTGCAATAGGAGTTATTGCTACTGCTAAGGTGGTTATAAGCTTAGAAGCAAAGAGTCGTCCGAAGACTATACAGCCTAGAAATAGAGAGTGGGTGTTAATTATTCAAGGTGTTAATTCGTACGGATGGGCACTCCTGCCATTCATCATTTTCAAGGCGCAGAATCACCTCTTAGCTTAGTATAAAGACTTAGGATTACTAGACAATTAGGTGATTACGCTTAGTGAGAATAGGTGGACTTTAAATTCAATTAGGTACAAGTGGATTCAACACTTTAATCAACATATAAATGCTTGTACGGTCGGAACCTATCGCCTTCTTATTCTCAACGGACATGAGAGCCACATCTCTGCTTAATTTCAACACTACTACATAGAACAGAAGATAATTACCCTCTATATGCCACCATACTCGTCGCACATTCTTTAGCCTCTTGATGTAAGCTGCTTTACGCTACTAAAGCTTTTATATAGAAAGCAGATTAAAACCTTTGTACAGAACTAGCTAAATCATATTACAAAGCTTAAGTTCCTCTCTACATTTAAAGAAGCATTTAAAGCTACATTTATAGAGCAGAACATTAAAAGCGGATTCTGAGCTACAGGACTAGTTCCGTACGAGCCACAGAGTGTCCTCTCTCACTTAAATCTACGCTTAAGAACTCTAACTCCTCCTATAGTTAAGAGTAACAGTTGGACTTTAAAGACTCCGTAAACTATAAGGGAGCTTAACTTTCAAACAGAGCACATTAAGAACCGCATCATACGACATTAGAACAGCTCTCCTACCTCAATTAATGATGCTGTTAGCTGCCTTGTTAAAGGGGCAGAAATGATGATGCATTCTGCTATTCTACTTAAGGCAGAAGTTAAGGCTCTACAAGCTGCAAATGAACAGAAAAAGAGGAGGGAAAGGAAGCGCAAGAGGCGTATAATGTAAGGGGGTAGTCTCTCTGTATAGGAGGGAGAGGATATCCTTTAGAGTGCTGAGGTTGATGCTCAGCTCCATACAGAGGTGGCAAGTGAGACTACTCGGCAGGTGGGTTCTACAGGCCGGCAGCGGCGATGTGGCACATGTGGTAATATGGGGCATAATGCTCGTACGTGCGAGAGGCGCTAGGAATCAATTGCAATTGAATAGGGTCATTATGTAGGGTGGTGGTAGTGTAGTAGTAGTAATAGTTGCGTTTTGGTGTTGTTAGTGATCGCTTCGCCCGTGTGATCGCTTCGCCCGTGAAATA
>KV459613.1:0-35724 GCA_001662645.1 Pseudogymnoascus sp. 03VT05 | reverse complement strand
TACAGTAGAACCTCTTTAAGACGATGTATTCCGTGCCGTGATTTTATATCGTCTTAAAGAGGATATCGTGATATTGAATATACGTAAACCACCTGTTACGAGCTATTACTCTCTACTAATTGTAACTCTTTAATTTTGAGGCAGTATTTTCAAGGAACTAGGCTATATATAGTAATTATTTAGCACGAATTACTAGAATATCCTACGATAGAGCGATATTTCTACGTTATGGACCGATATCGTGGATATCGTACGTTATATGTGAATTTAATTGGTTCCGAAAAAAAAATCGTAATACCGAGGATATCGGTCAAAGGGGTATTGTCTTAAGGAGGTTCCACTGTAGCGTCCGTCTCGTGCCAATTTATCCCCATTAAACATATTACCAGGAAGCGGGGGTTGCTCTAGAGTGAAGGCTACCCTCTCAGGCGACCAGGTAAATGTATCTCGAAGCATTAGCTACCGGCACTAACCCCCCTCTCCCGGTCGCCCCCGCCGGCCTTCTCAAAGCGCTTCATTTACATAGTGGAAACATATTGCTACTATATATTAGCAACGACCAACAAGGCAGCTGACGAGACACGAACTCGTCTTCTCAACTCCCGAACTCCTTTCTCTGCATATAAAGGTCTAGACCGGCTGGTGGCATGCCTGCCATTGATGTTTACACATGTGGTAGCAACTTAGTCGTATTTGTCCAGCGTCTACTTCCATTACCTTATTTCCGATTATGTGATATTGTGCAGACACGTACAACCTGCAGTACGAAGTGCCGAGATCATGGTCCGCTGGTGTAGCTCTTGCGATGTACTATTGTGAAACAGTATCACAGCACTAGAGTCGTCAATGCCTCACCCCTATGGCGAGGGTGGCTTGATCCGTTTAACCCAAGTTTGGCAAATTGATAGTGTAAATGTCAAGCCTTAATCGTCAGCAAATAGCAGGGCCTTGTGTCCAACGACGCGCCGACAAAATAAATACTTGGAAACTCTGCAGATCTGTAACCAAGACGCGAAATTTACCGTCTTCATGTATCTCTACGACGGATTAGATAGAGGAAATTTAGCAAATTCGAAGTAAGATACGCGGAAGAACCTCTCCGTAACATGCAGCCCTCGGGATTTCCTCCCGTCTCTTCGTTTGTTCAATTTCTAGGTCCATTTGAGTGGGATTGGGCTGTCTAAGTTCTATATGGGCTGAAATTATGCTTGCCTGACAGGACACGTCCGCGAATCATGGAGCCTTGCCCATAAGTAGGCTACTACTTATGGGCAAGGCTCCATGATTCGCGGATGTGTCAAATAGACTGTTGCAACACAGCAACACGCTTGAGGCTTCCCTACAAGCCTCGTCACAAGGTTTATCATGCTGCTCTAGCTCTTTGAATCCTAGGAAGAAGCACGGTCAGTGTATAATTCTTCCATTGTCTCAGTCGCAGGGAAGTTACCTAAAACTAATGCTATCCGGTAATCAGAGCCTGTGTTCCGTGCAGATCAGGTCATTTAGAAATGGTAGAGGGGGTTTTCTCCAATTTAGAGACCTCCTCTGCTAGAGAATGATCAGATCGAGACTGTCAGTCACCTGCTCCTCTCTAATATGGCATACACAAATAGCCGTGGATAAGAGTTGATGGACTTGTCACTATTACTTACAAGACATACAACCAGCTGTGCTAACAAGCCGTCTTTGATACTACTAAGTATATTTCTCATTATTATGCACCCTACTCTAATTCCAGCGTCCAAAGCCATAACAGGGCCTCGAATATAGCATTTTGCCGACCCGTCGCCTCCGTCGAGCCGGTAGCTTTATTAAATTTATCTGGGGCGGAGACCAAAGAGCCGTTTCCAAAATGCTCTTTCGTAGATCCTCTTGTTCCTAAAGCGATAGCATCATGTATAAAATGCCCCTCCTCTCGTAGGCAAACCGTTCGTCTAAGATAAGAAACTTAAACGTCTGTGAATTATCATTCATGATGCATACCAAATCTATTATCCTCTCTCTTATTGCCACTGCGAGTGCGCAGCAAGTTGGCACCCAACAGACTGAAACACATCCTTCTATGACATGGTCGAAGTGCACTGGCACCGGAGGAACTAGCTGTGCATCCCAGTCAGGAAAGGTTGTCCTCGATTCTAATTGGAGATGGGTTCACAAGGTCGGTGACTACACCAACTGCTACACTGGCAACACATGGGATGCTACTCTTTGCCCAAACGATGCAACTTGCGCGACAAATTGTGCCCTTGAGGGTGGCGATTACCCAGGCACTTATGGAATCAACGTGAGCGGCAACTCAAACAAGTTGACATTCGTTACACCAGGCCCATATGCTACTAACATTGGCTCGCGAACGTACCTGATGGCGGATGACACCAACTATCAAATGTTCAACCTCCTTAACCAGGAGTTTACCTTTGATGTGGATCTTTCCCAGCTCCCTTGTGGCCTAAACGGTGCCCTCTACTTTGTCTCCATGGATAAGGACGGAGGAATGAGCAAGTACCCCAATAACAAGGCTGGTGCTAAGTATGGAACTGGATACTGCGATGCTCAATGCCCACGCGATCTCAAGTTCATTAATGGACAGGTAAGTCTAAATTCATAGCCAAGAATCAAACGTCAACTTATCTGCGTTTTAGGGCAATGTTGAAGGGTGGAAACCATCCTCTAATGACGCAAACGCTGGTGTTGGAGGACACGGCTCTTGCTGCGCTGAGATGGACATCTGGGAGGCCAACTCCATGGCTACAGCCTATACGCCGCATTCTTGCGATACTATCACCCAAACGATGTGTCAAGGTGACGCCTGTGGTGGTACCTACTCGTCTAACCGTTATGCTGGGACTTGCGACCCCGACGGATGCGACTTCAATTCATACCGTCAAGGCGATACATCCTTCTACGGCAAGGGCAAGACAGTCGACACCAGCAAGGTGTTCACAGTGGTGACTCAATTTATTGGGAACCCACTTACCGAGATCAAGCGGTTCTATGTCCAAGGCGGAAAGGTCATTCCTAACTCCCAATCTACTGTTGCGGGTGTTACTGGCAACTCCATCACTACTGCGTTCTGCGACGCGCAAAAGGCTGCCTTCGGTGATAATTACAGCTTCAAGACCCACGGTGGAATGGCTTCGATGAGCAAGGCTCTCAGTGGGGGAATGGTGCTCGTTATGTCACTCTGGGACGACCACTATGCCAATATGCTCTGGCTTGACTCCACCTATCCTACCGACTCGACCAAGCTAGGCTCTGTCCGTGGCTCCTGTGCAACTACTTCAGGTGTCCCTAAAGATGTCGAGTCCGCTTCACCAGGCGCGTCTGTTACCTACTCCAACATCAAGGTCGGCCCAATCGGTTCCACGTTCAAGGCACCATAAATTGCTTCTACTTTAAAGGGAGAGATTGAGTTTCCGCTGGATGATGTGAAGTGGAATAGACAATTATCTGCTCTCTATAGATGCAAGGAGGCACGTCATCAGCCTTGCGTGCACGCAGTTTGAAGGGGGAACCGATTTTATTCTGGAAGATATTATATTGTCATTTTGCCGATCCTGCCATTCACTCATTTTATAGTTAGCAGGAGGCTGAACATATTACATTTATGGCGGAAGAAACTCCCCAAGTACAAGATATCGTGTCATGTTGTGAACCCCAAATCTGCAAGGCAAGCCCTCCGCACCTAGAAAAACAGCAAAACCTGCCATCCCTAGATATGTTCATCAACTTGCGTAGCCTGTAGCAGATATAAGCCTTGTAACTTCTCTTAGGATTACGGTTCCATTCGCCGCCGTCAGCATTAACGCGCACAGCCTGCACGTTCTCGAGATCGACATCCAGCGCGCCTGGACGGAGCATGGTCTCGAGGCAGGCTACAGCAATGAGGTGCAGGTTAGGCTTTCGATCCTGCCACGAGGTATTTGGCGTAGAGTGATGGTTTTGTAGGAGAGAGGTGCCAAATCACTATAACTATCTCAATCCTACTTCTGACGTGTCTAATAACTGGTCGGCCAGTTTCCGCAATTCATCTTTTGCCTCTTCGTGATGTCCGTCTTCCAGAAACGTTGATACTTCAAAATCAATCAACTTTGCTACATTCCCCGAGACGATGATATTGTATTTGTTCAGATCGCCATGAACAACGCCTACACCATGCAGTTGCTCGACCGTATCCTCACAAGTGCCCAGGTCCCTAATATCAGGATGCCGTCCATACAGTTCTTCCATCAGAAAACCCACAGCCCGGTCCTTCTCTTCCTCATAAACATAACCAATGAATCCAGGGCAAAGACTAAACTTACGATCCCTCAAAGCATCGTATACCCGAACCTCCCTCTCCAGAGCCTCGAGCTCATGCTTGAACCTAGCAATCTTAACCACACACACCGTCCCGCCCACAACCACTCTCGCCATCCTCTCGCTGATCCGCCCACATCGCTCAAGCTCCAGGAGATTGAATGCAGGGCCAGCGCAGGCACCGACAGCGCCGCTATCCAGCTTATGCGCCTCAAACTTATTGACCGTGCACTCCACGCCCCCATCTCTCTTCCGAGCTGTAAGCGTGCGCCATTTCCCGTCCCACCCAGGGTGTCGCCGCAGGTGAGACAGAATCCTAGACCCCTCTGTGCGGTGCTCCGGAGGGACAATGTCAGCGTGCAAGACCGAGACGTAGACGATGCGGTCGCCGCGCCGGATGTGGTAGAGGTAGTCGTCCTCCTCGAGATCAAGAGAGAGCACTTCTTCGCGCTCGTGCTCGTCCATGGGTGCAGTGAGCGTTGCAGGCGCACGCGCACGCCAGTTTGTGTTATTCCGGTGTGGCTGTTAGGAGCTCGAACCTGGTCCGGATGGGAAATATATGATCGCCAGTGGTGTCGTACACAACGGACCCGTTACGTAGCGGGAGAGGCTACATCTACTGTGACCCCTGTATTTTAATATCTCTCGCTGTGCTGATCGGATCGGGGTTGTATGAGGATGGGCGGTATTTGGTGAGTGTTTGTCACGGTTCTTCATCTCAAATAAAAAAGGCACAGAACCACAAATCCATAGCACACAATATTTATTTATTTCTCTCCTTAAAAACTACCCAAAAGAATTATGATCCCACAAAACCTAGCTATACGCCGTTTTCCCACCCCGTCCCACAACCAGTTCTTTATAAAACCAAACGCAAGAGTAAAGAAAAACAAATGCAAAAGTAAAAATAAAAATAAAGCTGACATGGTTCAAACAATGCTTCTTCCCACTTTTCCTTCCTTCTTTCCTTATTGCCGGGTTTGAGACTCGCCTTCCCATTTTCCACGCGGGAACTGAGTGGCACCGAGTGGCAATGTCTCGTTCATGTTCCATGTATAGACAGATCAACTCACTCCTTCTTCCCCTCCCCCATAATAACCCCCTCCAACGCCTCACCCTCTCCACTCCCCCTCACCAACCCCGCAAACACCCCATTCTTTTCCATCAACTCCCTCGGCCCCCCAAACTCGACTCCCACCCCCTTATCCATCACCAAAATCCTATCAAAATCCGCAATCGTACTCAACCGATGCGCAATAACAACCAACGTCGTGTCCCGAAACTCCTCCCTAATACTCCGCTGGATCAACGCATCGGTGCCCATATCCACCGCGCTCGTCGCCTCGTCTAGCACTAGGATCTTAGGCCTCGCCACGATCGCGCGCGCGAGGCAGAGGAGTTGCCGCTGTCCCTGGGAGAGGTTAAGGCCGGATTCCGAGATGGGGGAGGAGAGAGAGGCGAAGGGGTTCGTGTTAGTTTGTCCCTGCGAGGCGGTAGTTGCGTTGCTCGAAGCAGGCGGAGAAGGCGAGTCAGCGCGCGACGTAGGCGCGGAGACGAGGTGTACGCGCTGTAGTGCGTCTCGGAGCTCAGCATCCTCATACTCGTCAAAGGGATCTAAATTACTCCTCACAGTTCCCGAAAACAGAACAGGGTCCTGCGGAATGATAGCGAGGCGGCTGCGTAGGGCTTGTAGTTTCACAGTCGAGATATCGAGGCCGTCAATGACGATCTTGCCCGCGCGCGGGTCGAGGAAGCGGAAAAGCGCGAGGGTGAGCGAGGACTTGCCTGCTCCAGTACGGCCCACGACGCCGACGCGCTGGTTGGGCGCGATGGAGAAGGAGAGGCCGTTTAGGATGGCAGGGAGGTCTGGCGCATAGCCGACGACGAGGTCGGATACCTCGAGGCGGCCGGAGGAGGGCCATGCGGCGGGTGGGTCGATGCCCTTCTCTGTCTCAGTGGGGAGGTTGGCGTACTCGATGACGCGCTCAGCGGAGTTGAAGTCGAGTTCCAGGGATGCGTAGTGGCGGAGCGCCCACATGATGGCAGCGGAGTACTCGAGGCTGAAAGCCAGCGCGAAGCCGCCGAGAGAGGCCGAGATGGATGGGATGAGCAGGATGGTGGTGGATACCGCGACGCAGAAGAGCGCGCCGACGGACGCCATGCGGAGTCCCATCCAGCGGTTGAAGAGCCACAAGTGCCATGTTGTCGTTGAGTGGCTGTCGATCAGGTCGTACATGCGCTTGACGTACACATCGGCCTTGTCGAAGCCGCGGATCGTGGCAACGCCCGCGAGGGCGGCGTTGAAGGTCTCGAAGATGGGGGACTTGGCGTTGCTCTCGAGACGCTTTACTTCGCGCGCACCGGCTAGGTAGCGCATGGCGAAGTGGAGGCAGATGGCTGCGAGGACGAAGGCGAGGACGAAGATGTAGGAGGATACGAAGAGACTAGGATTGTTAGAGAGTCGCTATAAAGAAAAAGGGGGTTGGGGAGGCATACCCGGCAATGACAATACCGACCACAGAGAAGACATCCATAATCCCAAAGCTCAAATCATACGCCAGACGCGCATCGACGATAACGAAATCAGCCGTGAAGCGGTTCAGCACCCGCCCAATTGGCACGGTATCGATCCAGCGCAGGGGCGTCCGCAGCACCGTGTATGTGATATCCTCAAACAGCTTCTTGGACGCGCGGATGCTGCCCAAGAAGACATAGTAGTGCTTGAAGACGCCCAGGAAGCATGATAACAGCGACACCGATACGTAAAGCGTGAGGTAGTACACCAGATTGTCGTGGAACTCCTCGCTGCCACCCTTGACCACCGGAGCCTGGAAAGCGTATGTGAACATCGCATGCGCGGTGTGCTCCTCATCGCTACCAGTCCAGAGTTTGAGGATCCACGAGCGGCCGAGAGTGGTGATCTCGAGTACCGAGAAGATGATTGCTGCGACACCCCAAAATGGCACTCCACCGCTCGACTTCAGGTACCCGAGGTAGATGACCTTCTTGATCGCGCCCGTCTCGCGGCCCTCCTCCTCTACGAACTTCTTCGCCGACGCCTTCGTGTCCACCCTAGTGAGGAGCTCCCCATTCGTATCCACATCCGACGAGTCGGACGCCACAGCCGTCGACGCCTCATCAGCCTCAACCTCCCTCGTCTCATTATGGCTCACAATCTCCCCCATCACCCCCTCCCTCTCCAACTCGGCCACCAACCCCGCGTGCTCCACCGTCCCCTCCCCAAGCTCAACCAAATACTTCGCTCTGGGTCGACAAAGGGCAACATGGTGAGTAACCAAGATGCGCGTGCGCCCCGCGCCCAACTCTCCCGTCAGCGCCTCCTCGAAAATATGCCTGCCCACATGCGCATCCAGCGCACTGAACAGGTCATCCAATAACAGTATACCGGCACGCGAATATAGCGCCCGCGCAAATGTCAACCTCCAGCGCTGCCCACCGCTCAGATTAATGCCCTGGGCTCCAATCTCCGTCTCCTCCCCATCAGGCATGATGGCCAGGTCAGCGCGGAGCGCACACACGTCGATCGTCTTGGCGTAACGCTCTTCATCAAACGGGAGGCCGAAGAGGATATTCTCCTTGACAGTCGCATTTTCGATCCAAGGGATTTGTGCCACATAGGCGATAGACGAGGGAATGATCCAGTTATCGCGCGTAGCAGCGGCATCATGACGCGAAGAAAGCGGAGGAGATAGAGGGACATGCACGCTTCCAGCGAGGAGGTCCGTTTCGCCGAGAATAGCGCTGAGGAGGAGTGTCTTTCCTGACCCAGTTTTTCCAGAGATGATACTCAGTTCACCGGCAGGGAAGGCTACGTCAATATCGCGGAGGACGTACTTGTCCGCCTCGTCGGTGTCGTCGTCGCAGGGCCAGGCGACGGAGGCGTACTCGAAGGAGATCGTGTCCGAGACCTTGCGGTCAGAGGCGATCTCAGGCGCAGAGAGGTACTCCTCGATGCGGGTGACGGAGACGAAGGCGTCGATCAAGTCGGTGGTTAGTTCAGGAATGATAGATAGCGTCAGCTCAAGCTGTTTGAAGACGCCGATGCTGGTGAAGGCGACGGATGGGCTTAGGCCGCCCTCCAGGACTGCGTATGTCGCGAGCGAGGCCGCGGATAACATGATGGGCGAGGCGATCCAACAGAGGATCAGGCCCGTGTCGTTGAGTAGGGCGGACCAGAGATCGCGCAGCTCGCGGTCGCGAACCTTCTTGATCTTGGCTCCCCACTGGTTCTCTGTGGCTGTCCATTTAATCTGTTTCATTCCTTGTAGGGCCTCATTGACGACGGCTAGCTTGGCATCGCGCGCCTTCATCAGACGGTCCTGCGCCGCGCTGTAGCGCTTGCTGAATATGATATTGGCGGGTAGGATGATAATCATGGTCATCAACCCCGCGAGTAAGCTGCGCCATCCAATAAGCTGGATGAGGAACGCAAAAGAGATGACCAGCTTGAAGAAGCTGCCGGGGAAGAAGAAATTGAACGCCGCAAAATCCGCAACGCGCTTCGCATCGACGCCGATGAGATTCACAATCGCCTGCCTCGACTTCTGCCCCATATCCTCATCGTCAATCTCCGCCTTCGTCGCTCCCGCCTCCACATTCTCCTCATCCACCTCTCCCTCCGCCGTCTTCGCAACGCTCTTAACATCCTTCCTCCGCATCGACTTCTCAAACACGAGCGCTGACAGCTCCGCCCGAATCGGAATCGACAAATCCGACTGCGACAGCCAGAGCAGCCACCCCTCCACCCACGATGACGCAACCGTCATAACTCCCAACGCAGCGACCCACACAAACGCCTCGGAGGTAATTGGCTCGCCGCTGCCGCGGCGCTCGAGCACGCGCAGAATCTGCAGCAGCACGAACTGCGGCGCGAAGTTGCCAAAGGCCTGGACGAACGCTAGTGCCCACTGGCCGGCGAAAGACCACTTGTGCGTCAGGAAGATGCGCAGCATGAGGCTGCCTGGTAAGTTGGCGCGGGTCCACGACGCGGCCAGGTCGGCGGAGCGGGTATTGGCGTTTGGGCGCGGGAGGTCGGACATGTTTAGCGTGCCCTTCTTGGCGGCGAAACGGAGGACGGCGTTGCACCACTCGAAGCTGTACTTGCTTAGCGCTGAGTTGGTGTTCATGGCGTCGATGGGGCGGTTGCCGTCAATAAAGACGCCGGGGCGGCGCGGGATGGTGAGGTTGGCAAAGGCGACGAAGGTGGTGAGGATGAGCTGGGCGATGTGCAGGACAAAGGTGGGAACGGGCCCAATGTCGCTGCGTGTCTGCGCGAGGATGATAGATTGGGCACACTGGCCGCCGAGGAGAAACCAGGCGGAGATGGAGCCGTAGATGCCCAGGTCATAGGTCATCACTGGGGCTCTCGCATAGACTACGGTGAGAGCCTGGAGGGAGATAAGCACCTGTAATCGTCGTTAGCTAGTTATCCATAGACGAATTGACAATCTCGAGTTACCCATGCAGCGGCATTGAACCAGTTCTCGAGGAAGAATCCCTCGTTGCTGTCTAGAGTGCTGAGCACAGCGAGAGCTACGGATACGCCTAGGCCGAGCACGGTCAGCAGGCAGATGGTAATTTTGGGCGCCGTCGTCGAGTAGTCGGCTGTCGTTTCCGCCGTGGCCACGCCATCGACATCCTCGTAGAGGTGTTGCAGCTGGCTATCCTTCCTGCTGTGCCATCGGGGTGCTATGAGCCGCAGAGACGCCGCGGACGAGATGGTCACTAGGGAGAGCGCAATGGCGCCAGCGGCGAGGGAGATGGAGATGGTGTCTGTCGACATCGCGAGCTGTGTGGTGGGATTGAAGAACGTTGCGTTCTTTTGGTTCACAGGATCCTGTGGTGGGGGGAATCCGAGCTTCAAATGAGTGAATTCTCCAAATGAGTGAATTATCACAGGCTGTCGGCGGTTCTACACGAAGGACGCTGTTACCACATCACGCCGAGTCCGTCCGTAAGTTCAGTCTACTCGATCAAGTCCCCTTGCTCGGCGCGCAAGAAATATACTATATATCTGAAGGTCGAGGAGAGAAGCCTTTTACCTTTTTGTCGAGTCAGCAGCGCCGTGGAGCCAAGCTATGGCGATCCGCGGGAGGAGGCGGCAGGAAATTTTGCAGATCGCTGCTAGTTCGCTCCGTAGGGTGGGTGGAGGTTGTGCAAGGCAGCGGGCCTGAGTCACTCGGCGAGAAAGGCTAGATAGAGCATATACGGAGGAGGTGGTAGAGATGGCGTAGAGATGGCGTTGAGGTTGTACTCTTGAAGATGAGTACATTTGTGTATACTGTCTCTGTAATGTCTCTGTACTGGTGCCTAGGTGTCTAGCATATATCTATGCTAGACACTTCTCTATAGCGCCCATCTGAGCAGTCTATTTGTGCTGTAGATGTGTATATCTTAACTATTAGCCTCTGGTGTCCGACGACCTCCCGAGTGAAAATACCTATAAAAAGCCTCGTATTGCACAGTACCTACAGAGCGTCCTAAATACATGATCCCAACGGCGTTAAGAACGGGGATGGCGTCGTTTGACGAACAACGGGGATTGGTGAGGATATGGAGGGTGCTGATGGGCGCTATGGACCCTTGTGCGGCACAATTCTTACATTATGTATGTATGTATGTATGTATGTATGCATATCACATCATGGACTTACTCGGAGGTTGTTTCTCTGTTTCTCTACAGAGTGATATCTAGGAATAATGTCTGGGAATGTCTTGGGAATGTCTGGGAAAGGTGGGTGCGCCGTGTCACTGTACATCTGAGCCACGAGGGACGTACGGGTCTTGGGTGGGACAGTGCGCACTTTACGCACTGTTTATCGTCATCCCAGGGTTCAAGCTTTGTACTAGGTACCGAGGGAGAGTCACTATCCCATCCCATCCCCACCTGTGTCCAATGCACATGCACCGCACCGCACACCTGTTGTCCAACCACCCACCCACCCCATCCCTAACCACCACCACTAACAACCACTAACAACCACTAACCACCACCCTAGCATGTTTATCCTAGCATGTTTATCCTAGCATGTTTATCCTAGCATGTTTATCCTAGCATGTTTATCCTAGCATGTTTATCCTAGCATGTTTATCCTAGCATGTTTATCCTAGCATGTTTATCCTAGCATGTTTATCCTAGCATGTTTATCCTAGCACGTTTATCCTAGCATGTTAATCCTAGCTTGTTCATTTCATCCTAGCGAGATTGTTCGAGGCTTAGTCGGCGGCGAGAGAAAGAGGGAGGAGTGAGTAGAAGAGGAAGGAGGGAAAGATTAGGGTCATAAATGCTTTTCAAGTTTTCAAGTTTTTCACGGGTTATCTCGCCAGCTTACTTTTTGCTTACATATTCCCTCGTATATTACTCACTCACCCACTCACTCTCCGACTCTCTGACTCTGAACTGTATAACTCCGTACATGCTCACTTTTTTCAGTGCTCGTGACTCACTTGTGTCTCGCTCCTGCCATCATCGCTCCTGCCTTTCTCACCGCAACTATTACAACTACTACAACTACTACAACTACGATAACTGATAGTATACTCGAGTATATGTATATGTCCTTCCCTCTCCCCTCATACTCATACTCATACTCATACTCATACTCCAGGCAACACCGCCGGTAATATCACCTCACCGATTCCCAATCCCCAATTCCCACAGCCTGCACCTGCACACCCTCATAAGCCGTACCACCACTCACCATCCCCTACCACCTCATCTCACCCACTCCCCTCTCACAGCTATGTACTGTAACCTCACGTAACCTCACTACTGCACCACCCATCCATCGCACGCACCCTCCATCTCCACCGCACCGCACCGCACCGCATCACCCGCCATACGCCGCAACCCAATCCATCCACCACTCCTCACCACTCCAAGCTGGCCTCAGACATCACACATCCCCATAGGGTCCTCTCAGGGTACCCGCCGCCTCATGTCTCGCCCGGTCCGCGAGAGGCTGGCTCGCACGGTTCCGATTGGGTGGGCATGGGGGTGCATGGGAATGGGGATGTGCAGATGCGCGGCGGTGGGGTGGAGTGGTGGGGGGTTGGTCGGTGGGGGCTGGGAAGTGGGAGTTGTGGGACCATAGCGTAGGGGGATAGATCAGATTAGGTCACGGGATTTGAGGACGGAGGATAAATAGGGATGGGGAGGGAGCATAAATAGGGATGGGGAGGGAGCATAAGTTATGGTATTTATGGTATGAACGTGGTGATGGAGTTTTAGGGAGGATAGAGGATGGAGCTGCAAGATATAGCCTGCCGTGTTGTTCTATGCTGTTGCATGGAATAAGCAGAGCAGCGTCACAGAGAAGCACGAGCACAGAGTAAGGAATGGCTGCCATGATGGATCCGACGTTATACTGCGTGATACCGTATCCATGCACCACCTACTGCGGCCTTGTACATACAGTCAATACATGTCGCGACGAACGCACAAAAGTACATATTCCGTATAACATCACGGGAGTGTAAACATAATATCACGTGAATAAATCTATAGGATGATCACGGGTAGGGGATACGGGGTCATAGACGAGGTTGATTATATGAGCCGGGAGATTGGTATTCACTGTAGTAATTTTATATGTTTCAACTGTGAATAAAGTAAACGAACGAATCTGATATTGCTGCCTCTCCAACTAAACCCATTAGAATATACCACGCCCCAATGTAGCAATGCCTCTAGTTTCTGAAGCCATCCATCTAACTACCCACACAACCCGCTCATAATCTTCTAGGCGGGTATTCCGAATGGTTCGGTGTAAAGACTTGTGAAATTTCTTATCTTTTCGCGTCCCAATACGCAGATGGGCTGGGTTGCAACACCCCCCGCGAGAATTTGATTTGCAGATTCCACATCCGCAAAGGTGCAAGATAAACTGTGTCGAGTCATCCCTGAGAAGTGCCCGAAGGCGAGACCACTCTTGTATATCGTCACGTCCATAGTGGTCAATGTAGGTGAGGACATAAGCCCGGATTCCAATGCGGCCCGTAGTATCTTCTATTATAGACACAGAGTTGGGGATTTCCTCAGTAGTGTACCCCAACGACGCTCCCTCGAATTCCTTTGAAGCAAAGTCGTCATGATTCTCTTGTTGTTGGAAGTGGTTTGATAGTTCATAACCTTTTGCACGCAACCACTGACGCGCATCCTCGCGAAGAGAGCGAATGATGGCCTTGCACCCTTTGCCCTCGTCCATGGTGCCGAGGCGGGTACACGGCGATATTTTAAGGGCTGGAAATTGCTGAATGCTGGAGTGAAAGCATACGCAGTCTGTAGTGCTGTAGCCTCGAAGATATGCTTCTAGCCAAAGTTTCATTTCTAGATCTGGTGCCCCTCTCCAGTGAAAAATATTTTCGATTGACCGGAGATGTAGCCCTCGGCTTTTTGCCTCGGCCGACATTGATAAATCGGCGTGCGTAAGTCCTATCGGTATATTGGTTTTTGAGATGGGAGTAGCAATGAAGATAGCCTATATTATGCACAGCGAGAGGATATAAGAGCGCTACTTATGAGAAAGGCCTTCGATTTGTGGACTAGGTTTAATTAACGGTGGTGCCATACAGCCCGGTGGCGTCTGTTACACAAACTTGCAGAAGTTTCACGGCATCTAGGGATTATATTATTAGTTGGTAAAGTTTAAGGTTAGAGAATGGGCGGTGAGCATTGTAAAGGCAAGGAGGCACGCATTGTATTGGCCTTGCGGAACAAAGTTTGATCATAGAACGGGCGCTTACAGATTTATTGGCGAGGGGTCCCACCATGAAGCTCCTATTCCAGTGCATATGTCTAGTGCATATGTTTGCTCTATGCATATTATGATAGCTAGCTTACCCCTATACATCCCCGTTAATTGATTCAGGACTATTTATGACAGGGCTGTTGCATGAGGCGACAATTAGCCAACGGGAACCAGCACCGGCGGCAGCAAGAAGGCAGCCACGACTCTTAAGACGGAATGCAGCATTCACAATTATTGGTACGGAAGTGGACCAAAACGTATGGTATGTGTCACTAAAAATTGCTATAAGACCGCCTATGCGTCTAGGAAGCAGTAGTGTGGCATTGATGGCTAAGACTTGCTGTTACGAATGGGACTACAAGCTTCACAAGGGAGCAAATAAAGAGACAAACCGGTTTATATTCCAAGAACTGCTGGAAACTTCATCCCTGCCTTTACACCTCTTAAGGAACCCTTTGTAGTATCTCAAGGCAGTGCGTTTAAATAGTCTGTTGTACGATCTCTAGGTTCCTCTCGATTTAGTCAATCTAATATGGGGTTTCATAAGACGGGGGCTGGCTACTAATAGTGAGACAGGAATCCCCGTATTTGCATTAATTACGCGCTGATTGGGCGCTGATTCGCGTTGGTGGAGAGTTTTGTTGGCAATTGTTTCGGGGTTGATGGCTGTCAAGCTGATATCAAGCACATACGCGTAAACGAGCGCTATGCGTCGCTTCTGATTGGGTGCGGGGAAACAGCTTCACAGCTCCCAGCTTCAGTCGGCATGAAGCGGCCGCATATTCCGATGGTCCGGCGTATTGTAGTGTAGTGATAGCCTGTGAGACGGGGAGATACAGCCCACCGTAGTAAAGCACTGTATGGAACCGCGTTCAACCATCACCCGCGATCATCCACAGCAGGAACACTTCTGCATTCAACAGCTTCCTATTCCAATCCCACACAAACTGAGGACTTGGCCCCTATTCCCCGTCGACAATAATACCGCGTACCAGCTATTGCTTCTCACGAGGGGCATTAAGCACCTCAGATTCCTCACGGAAGACCAGCCAGCCATAGGCACGACGTCAGCCTCGTCGACCAGACTTCTTCACTACCTCACGCTCAAAGACGGGGACATACCGACCCCAAGAGCAGGAGAGCAGCACTCACTGCACACGCTCGCTGCAGCTGGTTCGCCCGGGATACCCAATGCAACGCCGCTGAGGCCCCGTCCAACACCATGAAGAGCGCACCTCTCATTGTCAACTGGCACGACTCCAGCGCCCCGATCTACTCTGCCCACTTCGAGCCCAATGGCAAGAGGCTCGCGACGGCTGGCGGAGATAACAATGTGAGGGTATGTAGACACCCCCCCCCCGCTAGGATGTGCTGTGCTGACTGTCCGCTAGCTCTGGAGGGTTGATTCGGATGGCGAGGAGCGGAGCGTGGAGTACCTGTCGACGCTTAGCAAGCACTCCCAAGCGGTCAATGTCGTCCGTTTTGCCCCCAAAGGTACGAATACGAGCTTCCTACCTCCCCGACACAATTCTAACAAGACACAGGAGACCTTCTAGCTTCTGCCGGCGACGATGGAAATGTCCTCCTCTGGATCCCCGCCGAATCACATCATCCCCACGCCGCGTTCGGCGACGACGCGCTGGAGGATAAGGAGACATGGCGCGTGAAGCATATGTGCCGGTCGTCCGGATCGGAGATATACGATCTTGCCTGGTCGCCGGATGGCGTCTACTTCATCATCGGGAGCATGGACAACATTGCGAGGATATACAATGCTCAAACAGGTAGGTAGCCGAGTGATATCGTCTGCGGTGCAAAGCTGACAAGTACCAGGCCAATTAGTTCGACAGATCGCCGAGCATAGCCACTACGTTCAAGGCGTTGCATGGGACCCTCTGAACGAATACGTCGCGACGCAGTCCTCGGATAGATCGGTGCATATATACAGCCTGCGGACAAAGGATGGGCATTTCACCCTGGAACAAGGTCCCCACAGGATCGCTAGCCATGCAAAGATCGACCTCCCCGGGCGAAGAGGCTCGCCAGCTCCCCCAGATATCGGCATCCGCTCCCAGATCTCCAACGAATCCTCATATCTCGGTGCCGAGTCGCCAAAGCCGTCAGAGCCGAGCACGCCAACTGCACACGGGCTGCCCATGAACCCGCCGAGCACTATCAGCCATAGTAGGAGATCATCATTCGGCTCGTCGACTTCGATGCGGAGATCGGCGTCGCCGGCTCCGTCAATGCCTCTCCCGGCTGTTATGCCAATGGAAGCGTCACCGAAGCCAGGACACGGATTGGGAGTCAAGAATGCGAATATATACGCCAATGAAACACTCACCTCATTCTTCCGGCGGTTGACGTTTACCCAGGATGGAAGTCTCCTGCTTACTCCGGCTGGTCAATACTCAATCCCCCATCCTGGAGAGAACGAGGGACATCGGGCGGCGTACGAGATAATCAACACTGTCTATATTTACACAAGAGGCGGGATCAACAAGCCCCCGATTGCACACCTTCCTGGGCACAAGAAGCCGTCCGTTGCTGTCAAGTGCTCGCCTATATTTTACACTATAAGGGAGGGACCCGTCGCGACTAAAAACATCACAATTGATACATCCTCATCTGAAGAATCCATACCCGCCTTGCCCGAGCCGGTCATATCTTCTCCTACATCCGATGCGCCGACTAAGGTTCAGAAGTCGCCGTTCCTACACCCAAGCGATTCAGGCCCGACGTCAACGCCGAAGAAGCTAGAGGTTGCAACTGGGGCGGTTTCACCTGGCCCGCCAATGGCGTTTTCGCTGCCGTATCGCATGATTTACGCTGTTGCAACGCAAGACTCGGTGCTATTGTATGATACGCAGCAACAGACGCCTCTTTGCATCGTGAGCAATCTACACTGTGCAACTTTTACAGATTTAACCTGGTATGTCCCTTCCAACCCTGAACCTCCAACCCCATATCCTAACCGTGATTACAGGTCCAACGACGGCCTAACCCTCCTCATGACCTCCTCCGACGGCTTCTGCTCCACCCTCACCTTCTCCCCCTCCGAGCTTGGCGAACCATACACCCCTGACTCATCCACTACCAAGCCCGGCGTCTCAACCCAACAACCCACTTCCCTCTCCTCCCAAAACACACCCATCCCAACACCGACCTCCGCCGTCTGCCCACCCTCCCCATTCCCAGGCCTATCCCGCCACCGTACGCCCTCCAACCCTCCTCCATCCGAAGCCACCACCACGCAACCCGCCTCCGCCGCCGTCTCCGGCCGGCCTGCCTCGCCCACCCGCACAAACTCCACAAGCTCCGTCATCTCCACGCAGTCCCCCTTCGCGCCCTCCGCCTTCGGCGCACCGAACGCGAGTTATCCTACCGGAACGGTTGTCAGCAACCCCCCGCTCGTGTCGGGGGCCGTGCCGGGCATTACGGCGGGCTCGTTTGTCGTGCCGGCCGTGAATATGACGACGCCGCCGCAGACGCCGAGGAGTGCCGCGAGTAGCGTTAGTGGTGCGGTGGCATCAGGGGTGAAGAGGGATGCGGGAGGGGTGAGTGAGGATGATAGTGCTAAGGAAGCTGCTGCTGGGGCAAGGGATGGGGAGGGTAAGAAGGAGGATGGTGGACCTGCGCCGAAGAAGAGGAAGATTGCGCCGACGCTGATTGGAGAGTTGAAGAGGTGATTGGTGATTATTTCCACTCTATGGGAGTTTCTTCTGTTCCACTCTATTCCTGGAAGGTTAGAGGGGAGATAACTGTCTGCGAAAATGAAAGTTCTGGGAAGGTGGGGGGAATATTTCTGGTCTTGTGGGTATTTTTTGCATCTGTCTGTAGCGGTAAGCGGGAGTTAATTTTCTGCGGATGGCAGAGTGTGTTTGGACTGGGTCTCGCTGGGTGGTGGTGTCATGGGATGATGGATACGGGGATGGGATGGTGGGATACGGCATCATTTATGGGTGTATTATGGTTGCTGCTCTTTGTGGCGACGTGTGGGTGCTATGGTTTGCAAGGAAGCAAGGAAGCAACGATGAAAGGAATCAAGGGGTTGGGATATTTTAGGCAATAGAGCACTCATAAACTGAAGTTCAAAGATGAAATTGAGGATTTACATGACATTTATCGTTGATATGGATTTCCCAAAGGGGTTCAATTTTGGGTATATTGGTACATCGGTACATCGCTACTCCAACCCCATCCCACGCCCGCGGAACCGGCACTTCAAGCCCCGGAGCTCCACGGTAAATTGAAAAAGCGCCTGCGCACAGACCACAACGCGAATTTTACCCCTTGCTGGCGCGTCCAGTGCGCGTTCGTCCAATCGTCCACGGGCCACCCTGATATATCAACTTCAACCACCTCAACCTTCAACCCCTTGGACCCCCTTTGTAATACCCTCAACCCTACCATTTTTCCCCTACCGATTCTAAATCGTGAGGTTTGATGGGATCTTCTTTCTTTGTTTAATCTGTTTAATCTAGCCAAAGCAGAATACCACCCACCATGGCGAAATCCGAGAAATCAACCACCACCCCCTCGCGCCCCGCCCCAGCCAGGAAACAGGCCAGTTCCGCCGCGCCCTCGACAAGCAAGAACCAGAGATCGATCTTAGGCTTCTTCTCCAAGACCCCGACGGCGGGACTGCCGCTGCTGAAGAAACAGGCTAGTCCCCCCGCGACGCTGGAGGGTGCACAGACAGATGGCCCTGTTGCAGCGAGGACGCCGGCAGGGAAGGCGGTGGGGAAGGTGGGAAAGGCCGTGAAGAAGATGGATAGGACGCCGGTGGCGAGTAGTGATGTTATTGAACCGCCGAGCTCGCAGGGTGGGGGGGATAAGGGTGCGGTTGTGCAGAGTAGTCCGTCGAGGAGGGCGAAGAAGCCGGTGAGCTATGAGGAGCCGGATGAGGATGATGAAGATGATGAGGCGCCTGTGACGGCGAGGAGGAATAAGTCGAGGAAGAAGGTTATTGAGAGTGACGATGACGATGAGGATGTGTTTGTTGGTGAGGGTGATGAGGAGAGCGATGATGAAGGTGAGTTCTCATGACGTGCCTACGATCTTAGATCAAAGATGAATGCTGACGTTGATCAATAGATATGGACGACTTTATAGCATCAGAGGACTCTGATGCCGCACCCTCGAAATCGAAGAAGCGGAAGAGGCCATCGCCATCGAAGACACCTGCGAGGAAACGATCATATGCTCCGTCTCCGCTTCCTCCTGTTGTCGATGACGATGTAGAGATGGGGGATAGCCAGGGATCGAGCGCGCAGAGATGGAAGTACGACCCTGATGATACCAAGCCGCTGCAGCCGCGCTCGTCGAATATTATTCGCAAGCCAAAGCCAACCTCAGGCGAGCCAGCCAAGAAACAAAAGCCCAGCAAGTCGGAGCCGGAACATCGCTACACTTGGCTGGCGAACCTCCTCGACATGGACCGTAACCCACCCGATCACCCCGACTACGATCCCCGCACGGTGTACATCCCACCAAACGCCTGGACGGGCTTCAGCGCCTTCGAGAAGCAGTACTGGCAGATCAAGCAGAAGTTCTGGAACACCATCGTCTTTTTCAAGAAGGGCAAGTTCTACGAGCTCTACGAGAACGACGCCACCATCGGCCACCAGCTGTTTGACCTCAAGCTCACCGACCGCGTCAATATGCGTATGGTCGGCGTGCCCGAGTCGTCGCTCGACCACTGGGCCAACCAGTTCGTGGCGAAGGGCTACAAGATTGCACGAGTCGACCAGATGGAGTCGGCGCTCGGGAAGGAGATGCGTGAGCGCGAGGATAGCGTCGGTGGCGCGAAGGCGAAGAAGGTTGATAAGATCATCCATCGTGAGCTGGCGTGCGTGCTGACTAAGGGGACGCTGGTGGAGGGGAGCATGTTGGAGGACGACATGGCGACGTACTGTGTGGCGATCAAGGAGACGACGACGACTGCTGATGATCTGCCGACCTTTGGCATCGCGTTTGTTGACACGGCGACGGGGCAGTTCTTCCTGTCCGAGTTCGTCGACGACGTGGACCTGACCAAGTTCGAGACCTTTGTGGCGCAGACGCGGCCGCAGGAGCTGTTGCTGGAGAAGTCGTGTATTTCCGTCAAGGCGCTGCGGATTCTGAAGAACAATACCAGCCCGACCACTATCTGGAACTATCTGAAGACTGGCAAGGAGTTCTGGGGCGCGGATGTCACGAAGAGAGAGCTAGGCTGCAGTGGATACTTCCTGACGGAGGAGCCGGGTGCAGATGAGGAGTGGCCCGCTACGCTCACCGAGGCAAAGGATAAGGAGATCATCATGTCCGCCTTCGGTGCCTTGGTGCAGTATCTCCGATCCTTGAAACTGGACCGAGACCTCCTCTCCCAGCGCAACTTCGCCTGGTACAGCCCGATCCAGAAATCGACCACCCTCGTCCTCGACGGACAGACCCTCATCAACCTCGAGATCTTCGCCAATACCTACGATGGCGGGCAGGCGGGGACACTCTTCAAGATGCTCAACCGCTGTATCACGCCGTTTGGGAAACGCATGTTCCGCCAGTGGGTCTGCCACCCCTTGGCAGATGCGAAGAAGATCAATGAGCGTCTCGACGCCGTGGACATGCTCAATGCGGATAGTATGCTCCGAGAGCAGTTTACGGGGCAGATGACTAGGATGCCTGATCTTGAACGTTTGATCTCGCGCATCCACGCTGGGGTGTGCAGGCCAGATGATTTCGTCCGTGTCCTCGAGGGCTTCGAACAGATTGAGTATACTATGAGCATGCTGGGTGCATTTGGTGGAGGGGATGGCATCATCGACCGTCTCATTTCTGGGATGCCTGATCTCGTTGGGCCCCTCGAGTATTGGAAGACAGCGTTCGACCGCACAAAAGCTCGTGATGAGAGGCTCCTGGTCCCAGAGCGTGGGATAGAGGAAGAATTTGATGATAGCGAGGACTGCATTCTGGGCATCAAACAAGAATTATTCGGACTGAAGAAGGAGTGGGCAGCAAAGCTCGGCACCAAGGGTGTCCAGTTCAAAGACGTTGGCAAGGAAATCTACCAGCTCGAGGTCCCCGTCAAGAACTCCAAGGCCGTTCCGAAGGACTGGACCATGGTCTCCTCCACCAAGTCGGAGAAGCGCTACTACTTCCCCGAACTCAAGACCCTCGTGCGCGCACTCCAAGAAGCACAGGAAACGCATGGCCAGATCGTCAAGGCGACCGCCGGCCGCTTCTTCCAGCGCTTCGACAAGGACTACACCACCTGGCGCACCGCCGTGAACATCATCGCGCAGCTCGACTGCCTCATCTCCCTCGCGCGTGCCTCGGCTGGCCTCGGCTCCCCCAGCTGCCGTCCCACCTTCGTCGACACCGAACGCACTGTCGTCGACTTCACCGAGTTGCGCCACCCCTGCGTCCTCCCTAACGTAACGGATTTCATTCCCAATTCCATCCGCCTCGGCGGCGCCGAGCCAAACATCAACCTCCTCACCGGCGCCAACGCAGCCGGCAAATCCACAATCCTGCGCATGACTTGCATCGCCGCAATCATGGCGCAGATTGGGTGCTACGTCCCCGCCGAATCCGCCACTCTCACCCCAATTGACCGCATCATGTCCAGGCTGGGCGCAAACGACAACATCTTCGCAGCGCAATCCACCTTCTTCGTCGAGCTCTCAGAGACCAAGAAGATCCTCGCCGAAGCAACCCCACGCTCCCTCGTCATCCTCGACGAACTCGGCCGCGGCACAAGCTCCTACGACGGCGTCGCCGTCGCGCAGGCAGTGCTCCACCACGTCGCCACACACGTAGGCGCCATCGGCTTCTTCGCCACGCACTACCACTCCCTCGCCGCCGAATTCGCGGGCCACCCCGAGATCGCGCCGCGCCGCATGGCCATCGACGTCGACGAGGCGGAGCGGAGAGTCACCTTCCTGTACCGTCTCGAGGAAGGCGTGGCGCAGGGCAGCTTCGGGATGCACTGCGCGAGCATGTGTGGGATTCCGCGCAAGGTGGTGGAGCGCGCGGAGGTCGCGGCGAAGGAGTGGGAGCACACGAGTCGGCTGACGGTGGGGCTGGAGGTGGCGAAGAGGGGGACGTATGTCCCGCTTGGGTGGCAGAGTGATATTGCGTGGATGCTGAAGGAGGGGAAGTTGGGAGAGGGGGCGGATAGGGGGGTTGAGGTGCTTATGAAGGCTATTGCGGGGATTTGAGCGTGGGGATGATGTATTGGTGTGATGGAGTGTGTGGTGTGGATTTGGAACGGAGTTGGCTGGGCTTCAGGTAGCTATTTCGTTGTCTTGTCTGGGGTATTTGGGCTATAGCTATGTGTGCTTCATAGATGGATGGACATGGTTGGATTGGAAGATGCGGTTTAGAAGCTAATTCTACATTGTAATACATGGTGCTATCTTTCCATCTATCTTAACTTATGTGGCATAATCTATTTCTCTCCGGGTATCACAGCGTCTTCTTTGGCTTGACTGCCGTCGTCTGCACCACGTCGCCCACCCTAGGCGTCGCTGCACCCCCAAACTTCCCCTGCTTAACCTTCTCTGCAATCGCATCCCACACCCACGCCATCTTCAACCCCTTCCCGGGCCCCATCTCACTAACCGCAAACTCCCACGCCCCCCTCCCCGCCCAAAACCCCTTACCCACCCACCACGGCCGCGTCCCCACCGATCCCACCCTGCGGAAGTTCACGGCATTAAGCCGAAAGCGGTCCACCGCTGCGAGATCCCCTACCGCGAGCGTTGTGGTCTGTGGTATCCCGGCCGCGTTTATGGTCTTGATGTCAACCTCGGCGGTCTTGGGGAGGGAGGCGACGTAGCGGTTGAGCAGGTCGGGGGAGTAACGCGTGTAGGAAGGGAGATGGAGGTACATTGCGACGACACGAGGGGCGCATACGTAGGACGAGATTATAAAGGCAACGGCAGCTGCGAGGGGTTTAGCTTAGATAAGGGTAGGGGATGGGATGGGAGTAGGGGAAGTATGAGCCGCTTGGCGCCCTTGTAATCTAAAGCGGGGGATGTTGGCCTGTGGGGGGCGGGGTCTTACCGGTCAATAATGTCGAGGTTACCTCTGTGTGGCCAAACAGCAGAAATGGCACGGGCAGGGAAAGCGAAAGGATGCTACTAACCCTCATAAAGCCTACGATGACTGTCGGTGCCATGCCGGCGTGGTAAATGGGGAGGCGAACAGGGTAGACTGCGGTCAAGTGTTAACTCTGGGTGCTTTTGGGGTAGGTGCTGGGGAGGACGGACTCGGCTTGCCGGTGGGCGACTTGGAGGGGAGGGGAGGGGGGTTGGTCTTGGTTGTAGGTTTGGCTGTAGGTTTGTTTGTAGGGTTGGTTGTAGGGTTAGTCGTAGGTTTGGTCGTAAGGAGGCGGATTGCTGGAGAGTTGGGTGTGCAGGCAAGGGCTTCCCATTGGTCTCGGATTCGGAGGTGTGAGGAGGCGGGGAGCCGCGAGGGCAAGAGGCGCGCCTGCTGGGCGCATCGGAGGAGGAGCATGGCGTAGTTGTGTTATGGCAGTTTATGTCGACTCCGGACGGAGACCGTGTGGTGTGAAACAGGGTGTGTTGGATTGGATTGAGGCGTACCCCGCGAAGAACTGACGCGTTTGGCTACCTCATGTGCAAGGACTGTATCGAAGAGGGGTCGGATGGGTATTCGGCTATAGCTGTGTCGAAGGGCGTGATGATAATGGTGATTGCAAGTAGGGTGGGGTGCAATTGTGTGGATATTGAGGCTCAAATGTATTACAAGGCTCAAGGCTGAAGGATGGTAAGCGCGACAGACTGACTGGGATACATAAGATGCCACTCACGACCTGGCGCTTAACTGTGAGGCGCCGTTCTGGCGTAGCTGGATAATAATAAGTGGCTGACCTGCGAGGGAGATGATCGGTTCGAGCCCCGGCTAACGCTGTAGGAGTTCACCGAGAAATTCTTTCGCGGTATCGAGGGCTCTGCGGTCGTCTGATCAACACCAAAGAGAGCAGGGTTGTCCTGACAAGCGAGATCTTCGCCTGTTCAGTAATGCTCCTTCAACTTATCGCAAAAAGTAGCCCCGACGCTTCCTCTTACCCAAGAAGAAAGCCGCGAAAGATGCGGTGAGTTGGAAGGTTAAAGTCTGCCACCTTCTTTTTTTTTCTCTTCTTTTTTCTCTTTTTTTTTGTTTTTTTCTTTCTGTTAACGTGGTGCTGTTGGTATTGTCTTTACGATTATTTCCACGCGTAGTTTGACCCTGGGGATGTGATGTGAAGGGACCCTAGCAAGGAGGATAGATAAGCGCGTTTAGCGGCGGGAACTATCAGATTGAGATAAGATAAGATAAGATCTAGCCGCATCGGCAAGTCGTGAACCTCAAACTCGCGAACGTGGCTTCAAACGAAACCCGTCCGACCGTATTCCACCATCCCTCTCACAACCTCATGATCTTGACAGCTGAGCGGTGATGCAGCTGGCAGAGATTACCGAGGCTCGCTGACCACCGCAAAACTGGCGCCATGGCTCCGCAATTGATGCCACGGTTCTCGACCATCTTCCTCCTCTTCGCCGCCTTCCTCCTCAACCACGTCTCAGCATACACCCCTCTCTCTGATACGACTCTGAAGAATCTTCCCTCTCCCGGTACCGACTTCGACATTCACACTGGCGCCCTCCTCGCGCCAATCCTCATACCCCGCGTCCCTGGCACCGAAGGCTCCACAAAGGTCCTCAACCACTTCGTCGACTTCTTCCAGACCCACCTTCCCAAATGGACCGTCGCCTTCCAGAACTCTACCTCCAAGACCCCCGCCACTGGATCTCGCGATGTCCCCTTTGTCAACCTGATCCTGACGCGCGACCCGCCGTGGGCACAGCCAGGCAACGTCGGCCGCCTCTCCCTCGTCGCACACTACGACAGCAAGATCGAGCCGGAGGGCTTCATCGGCGCAACAGATAGTGCAGCTCCGTGCGCGATGATAATGCATGCGGCGCACAGCGTGGATGAAGCGCTGACGAGGAAGTGGGAGAAGATGGTGAAGGAGGGAGTGGATGAGAACAAGGGGCAGGAACAGGGTCTGCAGATACTCTTCCTAGATGGGGAGGAGGCGTTTGTCGACTGGACGGACACGGATTCGCTCTATGGCGCGAGGTGAGATTTTGCTGCTTCACCCGGGCGTTTTTGTTTTGTTCCGATACTTCAGCTCTGTTGCCGTCACTTCACAAGCAGTCACTAACACATCATAACCAGATCCCTTGCCGAAGCAATGCATGCCGAGCCTAACCCCGCTCTCTCCATCTACCGCACCCCTCTCCATTCCATCAGCCTCTTCATGCTACTCGACCTCCTCGGCGCCCCTAGCCCTGTCGTCCCCTCCTACTGGCAAACCACCCACTGGGCCTACAAGCACATGGCGACGCTAGAATCCCGCCTCCGCTCTCCCGCGATCGCCACCGCAAAGTCCACACCCCCCAGTCCCTTTCTCGTCGACGCCGAAAAGAAGAAGAACGGCCCGTGGCTTGGGCCAATGATGCAAGATGACCATGTGCCGTTCCTCAAGCGCGGCGTCGAGATCCTGCATCTCATCCCCCATCCGTTCCCGGATGCATGGCACAAAATCACGGATGACGGCGAGCACCTCGACCCGGCTACCGTGGAGGACTGGGCCATGATCACCACGGCATTTGTGGCGGAATGGATGGATCTTGAGGGCTTCTTTCCGGCAGCGAAGAAGCAGGTTGGAAGAGCGGCCCAAGAGGCAGGGAGGAAGACTGAGCTGTGAGTTGTATGCGGTTTTGCGCACGATTTGCTACGGCGCTTATTTATTTGTACATAGGGAGTCTTAGGGATTTTGGCACAGTACCAGCCCAGGAAAATAGCTCTTCGACATTCGTGGTGCGAAGCCCTCCCCGCGCTCGTGATGATGATATGCAATTGTTTTTGAAAGCGAAAGGCCACCGTAAATAAATACTTATTAAACATGTCTTTACCAACTACCAACTGTAAAGTAGCCACTAAATTACTAAAACCACAAAAGACCCCCATATCGTGGAAACCCTTTACGCATAAGATGGCAGTCAATCAATGTCTTGTCTGTGGTGTGGCTATGAATCACATGCGTTGTAGTCCGCAAGCGTTGTAATATTGACGTTCATCACCATGGCAACGCCGATAAGCCATGTCAACACCAAACTCCATTTTCGTGTCAATACTAGCCTCGGTCGCCTTATCGATGGGCATCAATTGGATGTTGTTCATGAAAGTGGATCGCGAAGTCTCACGGTTCTAGGCCCGCTACCCTGCAGGATTGGAGATTACGTTGTGTTTACTGTGGCACAGTTTACATCCTCGTCAACCAACAGATCTCGATCTACACGGCCGCCGATCGCTCGGCCTCATCACTCATCTATCATCTATCCCCGTCACATCGAAAGACACAAGTTCTGAGAAACCTCACAACCATACTCATCTGGATACAGGCCAGCACTGAACATTATAGCAAGGCGGCCATGGTCAACCCCACCTAATAACTTCTCATCTATCACCCATATCTCCCCGCCTGGCGAACCGCCAACATCTCCCGACGATGAGAACCCCACCTCTCTGGCTCGCCCTGGCCCACGTCTTACTGCATGCCAACGCACAACAACTCCCCTATAACCCAACATCTATCTTCCTCGCGCCTGACAATGAGCAGGCCTACATCCTACTGCCGTCTTCATCCAGCGCCCCTGCCGGTGAGCTCCTCGCCCTTAACGTCTCCTCGCGCATCGATGTAGCGAAGCTCTCGCCGACCGTCCTCTCGAATAGTTTGCCGTTCTTAGCTGGGAGCGATGATGGCATCGCGTTCGTACCGGCTATGAAGCCGTCCGGTGATATCGGTGTGTACGCAGGTTCATGCGCATCAAACTCGTCCGTGTGGACATACAGCTCGGGAAGCGCGAAGTCAGGGAAGTGGTCCGAGACAGCGGTATCCGACTCCGCAGCCACCACGTCGTTAGAGCTGCGCAATACAAACTTCCTCGCGGCAGGCTTCTACTTCTCGACAAAGCCAGCTGCAGATGCCGCCAACGCGCCGATGTTCGTACTGGGCGGGATGTGCCCCACAGTTGCGAACGCCAACGCAAGCACCTGGCAAGCCTCGGCAAACTACACAAACGCCCTGCTGAAGCTCACCCCCTCCAAGTCCACAGTAGCCTCCGCACCATACACCCTCTCTCTTGGTGCTGCGGACGGCCAAAAATTGGTCCCGGAGGCTGGCCACACCATAACCTCCCTGGCACCAACGCTCGCGAACGCGAGCTCCTCGACAGGCGCAGAGTATGTTCTTATCGGCGGACACACGGCCGGTGCGTTCATTGGGATGGACCGCGTGGGGGTCCTAGCGCTGCCGGAGGGGACGTGGACGTTTCAGTCCGTCAGCGCTCGCGCTCTTCTGGGAGGAAGGGAGCTGGCGGTGATCAGGGCATCGGGGGATGGAATGCCGGATTCCAGGTCGGGGCATACGGCACTGTTGAGTAAGGATGGTGGGAGTATTGTGGTGTTTGGGGGGTGGGTAGGAGATGTGGGTACGCCTGCGGAACCGCAGCTGCTGGTGCTGCAGCTTGGTGGGGATGGGGAGTGGGCTTGGGAGGTTCCGAGTGCGGCGGGTAGTGGTCTTGGTGGAGGAGAGGGGATTTATGGCCATGGTGCTGTTATGCTTCCTGGTGGCGTTATGATGGTAGTTGGGGGACACAGGATTTCGTCTATGGCGTCTAAGGAGAAGCGGGCGGATGACAAGCTGCAGACGTTGCTTCTCAATACTACGACTATGGCTTGGGTCAACGACTATACCAATCCTTCACTTTCCAGCCCGAATCCTGCTGCCACGGCTGGTACAACCGATCCCGTGGCGCCGGGCAATAATGACAACTCGAAGAAGGTGAAGATAGGAGTAGGCGCGGGTATTGGCGGAGCGGTGGCGATAGCAATTGCCGTCCTCTGTATCTGGTACGCGCGGAGGGCTCATGCCAAGAGGGTTGGGGATAGGCACCAGAAGCTCCATGCTCTCAGCCAGGCCGCGCATTGCGAGAGACGAGACTCGTTTTATGGGCCATACAACGGCGAGATGGTGCAGAGACAGAATAGCCAGAATCTTGGGAACCGGAGCATGGGTTCCGGAGGAGGAAATGCCGGCGGCGCAGCGTACGAGGCTCTCTCATATGGCGGTTATGATTACGAGGATGATGGGAATTTAAGTTATGTCGTTCCGGCGCAGAGGAGCAGCTTCACTATACCGCGGAAGCCAACGAGTTCGAGGAATGGGCGGGGATACAGCCAGCCCCCGCTAGTGTCTACGAACCAGTATTCTAGCTTTGATTTCGGAACGAACCACACGAGGGCGAATAGTCTGGGGACTGCGGGCACTATCCACCCTATTTACGAAGCGGACGAGGATAATGATATCGCTGATGCCGGGTTGTTGAATGTCGGCCAGGCTGTTGAATACCCTCCATCGTCATCGAACGACCACTCCGATCCCTTCACCGAGCCGCATCAGCTTTTAGCAGGAGACATGCGCCCTTACCAGCTTCACCCCCCCGCCAATCCCCGCTCACTAGACCGCAACTCTCCCTCACCAGACTCGCCCGCCAAAGAACGCGAACGCGAAGTCGACGAATGGGTCGCTGACTGGGCGGCCGCCGACGCCCTTATGGGAAGCCATTCTCGCTCCCAATCCATGACACAAAGCGGACGCCTTAGCCCAAGCAAAGAATCCACCTCTGGACGCACAGCGAGCAATCTCAGCGAACAGAGCGCTGTAACCCTGAGTCGCAGCGGCAGTCAAGCCACGCGGAGCAACTCCCTCGCCGCCTTCTTCACAGGCGGCGCCGCCGGATGGAACCCATTCGCATCATCCGGTGCTGGTGGGCCAACATCAGGCACCGTTGCGCGCCGCGTCGAGTATGTCCACGGCGTGTACGCGCCAAGCAGCGGCCGTGCGACTGCCGAAGGATACTACACTAACGGGTCCATCAGCCCAACATCCGACCGCTCGGGCGGCACGCTGACAGCCCCGCCACCGCGTAGCGCGGGTAGCGGTAGCGTCAGCGGTGGCTCTGCCAGCTTCGTCACCGCGCTTTCGGGGGGGAGCTTCCCGGCCTTACGCGTCGAGGCAGAGTCGCTGCTCCCACGGCCGGGTGAGTGGGAGTCCGGGAGCCCAAGTAAAAGCAAGGGACTCAAGAAGCCTCCCGGATGGTTGGGGAGCTTAAAAAAGGTGTTCGGACAGGAGGAGTGGGTGAGCGGACCTGGTGTGGAAGAGGGGGAGAGATATGTTGATTCCCCATCACCTACCCGTGCGGCCTTTGGGAGTGAACCCTATCGCGACGATGATACCATGCCGAGGCGCGCGGCGAGCGCGGGGTCAATGCTGTGGCGGCGGAAGCAGGGAAGAGGGGACTGGGAAGATAGCGCTGATGAGGGTGCGGTAGGGCCTCGACCGTACTCGGTTGCAGGACTGGAGACGGCGCCACTAGGGGAGGAGGGGGAGTGGGATGTCGAGAAAGCGGTGAGGGGCAGGGTGGTGCAGGTTATGTTTACGGTGCCGAAGGAGAGGTTGCGCGTGGTAAATCAGGATGAGGGTGTGGAGGATGACGAAAGCGATATTGGGATGCAGAGGGAAGGAAGTCCCACTCGGGAGGGGCGCGATGAAGAGGGTAGGATGGCGACACCAGAGCCGGAGGATGGGAGGGCCTCGCCGCTGACTCCCATCAAGAGGCTTGCGTCGCCACAGACGCCATCCAATAAGGCGGCTCCGTACACTCCTCTGTCAAGTCGGTCTACATCGCCAGCGAAGAGCTTGAGAGGGAAGAGGGTCCAGGAGATTGTGGATCAGATGGAGAGGAGGGAGAGTATGTGAGTGTTCACCCTCGAGATTCACATGTGAGGACTACGGGGGATGTTTAGGGGCCTGGTTGGGGATTTAGGGGCGTTGGATGTTTCTGGTGCTGGCCAACTTGGCGTTGGGATTTAGCGGTTGAGAGGTGATTTATAGGATATTGTAGAATCTTGGGACTATTTCTATTTAGTGGAGTGTATGGAAATTATTTCCCTCAAGATGCCTTTTGCATTTCGGGCCATAGGGAATATTCCACCGCAGCGAAATACACTGTCACGCGTCGAACTTTTCCCGCCTCCCTATTACAATGTTCTATCGGTTTCCAGAGGGGTCTGGAACCAACAATTCCAATCTAACTGGCATTGCGGTGCATGTAGGCGGCGACATGGTGCATTTAGGACGTATATTGTGCTAACTGTCGAGTTGATATAGCTTTCGGTGTATTTCGCTGGCGCTGGTAGGCTCTCGCGGCAATTGTTATCCATGAAGAG
Organism: Pseudogymnoascus sp. 03VT05; assembly: GCA_001662645.1. NCBI lineage: Eukaryota > Fungi > Ascomycota > Leotiomycetes > Thelebolales > Thelebolaceae > Pseudogymnoascus > Pseudogymnoascus sp. 03VT05. The sequence goes on along the minus strand of KV459613.1, from coordinate 5,308 downwards.
AAAGCAGCATATGCGGGAGCGGTTGAGAATGCCCGGCTCTTCCACCATGTGCAAAGGATTGATATTTCTACGAACAGTTAATGTTCATCCCTGGTTATCAAGGTAGACGCAAACCTACGAAGAACTGCGTGAGCCACAGTTCATAATGTGTGAAATCTCGAGCCCTGGATTTAGCTGTGTGCCATACATATGGCGAAAAGTAACTCGATGTACTAGCATTTTGACATTTTGGTATCGAACTATAAATAGTGAGATGGATGAATTAATGAGAGGCTGCTAGACAAACCTTGGCTATAGCCATCATGAGTTGCAGCATAGGGAGAGAAGATTGGAGCCGGAACCCATTTTCCCTTGAGAATATCTTCCTTTGTTTCGCGCCTCATCTCCACCGGGATATGCCCATTATTAACCCAGAATTTGGGGCTATCAACGATCTGCGGCACTGCTTCTGTGAGCTGTTGCTGAGTTAAGTTGTTTAATCGGTCCGTGGCCATCGTGTCGTCTGTCGATGTGTGCAAATATCAGATGGAAGCAACACAACAAACGAAGACGAGAAGTTTTTCAAATAGAGATACGTCTAATTTATATATGGAAGAGTTATGTCTATAAACTGTATCTCGTAGCTTCCTTGGCGATTTGTAGTGATGTTTGTTTGTCAATCTACCGACCTAAGACGAAGCTTGAAAGGAAAAGGATAAAGATATTAAACAAGGGTTGCCTACCTGAGACAAATCTTGGAATGAAAGGGATAAAGTTATCGAACAGGGCTTTGCCTACCTCCTAACTCAACTTGTGAAGTTACCTAGCTACCTATTTCTTGATTCCTCCCGAATCAATTCGTCCACTTGAAGTTCAATATATCTCCTTCGTTCCGTTGCGCTGTTGTCTCTCGCTCCACCGACCCCACCGTCTTGTGCCTCACCATCGAGACCCCTAGGAATGGAGCTGTCACTCCAATTCCGCAAACTCCAGCTCCCCGTCAACAATCCTCACCTCAGATCTCGGCCAATCAGCGATACGGCGAGCGCGCTCCTCGCCAGTCTCCCAAGGGCCACCCGTCTCGCGGTCTATATTAAACTCACACCGGCACACCGGACATGTGCTGTTATCATTCATCCAGCGTAGGATGCAGGAGGCTCCGAAGATGTGTCGATTGTCGCAAGGAAGGTACCCGGGAAACTCGCTATTGTCCCAGGTGCCAGGGTCGAAGGCACAGTCGGACAGCGGACCGCCGCAGATTGCACAGTCGGCGCTATTTTCGGGCAGCTCAGCAACGAAGACAACGCGGAGGAGCTCGGGCCTGGCCGTTATCGGGCTGTATAGCGAATACGTTGGTTGTTGTAGGTAGCTGTAATGGTCCGACGTGTTGACTGATAGGGTTTGGCGCCGTGCGCGCGTGGTAGTTTGCTCGCTGAGGGCATCGTGAGGGGCGAAAAAGCGGCTGCTGGCTGTGGTGGCCGGGAATGGGGGAGGAGTGGGTTGGACGGGGTGACCCATACAGGCTGGGCAGTCATATTCGATAGAGAAGCGGATTGGAGCACCACCTGCAAACATGCACAAAGGGATGACGCAGGGTGCTCTGTGGATGTAAAAATGGCCGCACCAACTGTAGAAGTCCTTGGAAAACTGACACATCATACCTGACCGGTGAGACGTGGATAGAAAAAGAAAATACTTACCTGTGGTTGCATTTGACTTACCTTGATCCGGCGGGCGGGTTCGCTGCTTGGTTTGTCGGGGGATTTGAGATGCGCTGAAGCCAGCTTTTATACATCTTTTCACAACAAAGGGAAGAATGGTTCCTTGCTCGTATCAGGTGAACAGAGAGTATTGTTGTCGTCTCACACAGGAAAAGGCTCTGTGACAGCAAGACGCGAAACAATCTGTCTTTGTCGTCGCATACAGGAAGAGGCTCTGCGAAAGGAAGACGCGAAACAATCTTCTCATTGTCGTTGGGTGACGAAACGGACGACAAAGAAACGGGATTGCCAAAGACACAAGGGCACGGCATGTTTGAGGAGAGAATGGCCGGGTCTGACCGCTTTATCCTTTCGCTCCTTCCCCAGACAGGAGGCTCTTGATCGGGCCATTCGCACCTTCCTCGATTCCTGGGGATGCCGGAGAGATTCATGGTGAACCAACAGGTACGGTTTGACCTCTTCGCACCATCGAAGGCGGCTATTCTCCTTCATTCTCAGCCTTGACGTTGAAAGGTGAAGGTTGATGAAGGCTGACGATGAAACGACGATGTTGAGATTGACTTTTGGCCGTTCCACACGTCCCACATGCCTGCCATGGACGCCAAGGTCACGTGTGGGTCGGCGTTAAGCGGGCCGAGGCAGGCGGCCAAGTCACGGCTTATCTCCTGACCCCGATAGTGTCCCCGGTCGAGAACTTTTCGTAACAAAGTTAACAAAGTAGGTCTTTAGCCTCTCCAGTAGTGCTCTACGGCAGTCTACGGCGGTCCACTTAATCCATTTTGCCCCTTCCTCGCTTCCTCGCCCCTCTCTGGCGGCCCCCACTCTCCGCCCCACCCTCCACCCCATGCCCCACTTCACGTCCCGTTCTTGGCGAATGGTGAACAAACGTCCAGAAATGACGTGATGCCTCTACAAACTCGGTGCCGACAGAGCACCTCGGGCCAATCTTATTCCTTTCCACGTTTATTGTCGCCCTGGGGGGGGGGTTATCGAGGCGGATCCTGGGCGGATCTAGCACCCTACACCACGACACACTACCTTAGTCAGCAGAGGGCAGGCAGGGCTGTAGTTGGCTTCGCTGCCTTCGCCGGACGGGGATGCGACGGTACTATCCCAGCCATGGCGCTATGGCGCTATGTGGTCGTGGGAAGGCGGGTCAGAGCAGATATCAGAGCAGATATATAATTCTTGCCGTGTCCCTCGCCTGCCACACGGCCTCTCCTTGATCTCCCATCACCCCAGCATGGCCGAATATCGAGGGCCCACCACCAAGGACGCGTCCTCGCTGGAGGACCAGACCGACCATGACTTGAGCACCACGAGCGAGCGGCTGGATCCGGACAGCGGCGTGAGGCGCGGCCTCAAGACCAGGCATCTCAGCATGCTCGCATTGGCGGGGATTATTGGGCCCGGCTTGCTCGTGGGCGCGGGAGGCGCGCTGCACCAGGGAGGCCCTGCGCCGTTGCTGATCGGCTTCGGTGTCATCGGCATCATCGCGTTCAGCATCATGCAGTCCCTCGGCGAGATGACGACGCTGTATCCCAGCGGCGGCGCATTCACCAAACTCGCGGACCGCTTTGTCGATCGGGCCTTCGGCGCCGCGGTCGGCTGGAATTATTTCATCATTTGGGCCGCGGTGTTGGCGAACGAGTACAATGCCATCTGCTCCATCTTCAACTTCTGGAGTGACAAGGTCCCGCTGTGGGGCTACTTCCTGCTCTTCTGGTTCTTCTTCCTCGGATTCCAGTTGCTCGGCGTGGAGGCCTTTGGGGAGGCGGAGTTCTGGCTCGCGCTGATCAAGCTGGCGGGCCTGGTCGCGTACTTCATCTTCTCGATTATCTATGCGGCGGGGGGGCTGAAGGGGCAGACAGAGCCGCTTGGCTTCAGGTACTGGCACGACCCAGGCGCATTCACGGACGGCTTCCGCGGCGTCGCATCCGTCTTCGTCTTCTGCGCGACCTTTTACGCGGGCTGCGAGTCCATCGCCGTGGCCGCGACGGAGACCAAGAACCCGTCCGTCGCCGTGCCGCTCGCGATCCGCCAGGTGTTCTGGCGCATTCTCTTCGTCTACATGGGCAGCGCCTTCTTCTTCGGGCTCACGTGTCCCGCCAACTCGCCGCAGTTCTCCGAGGCCGCGCGCGCCCTCAAGTCGCCCATGAGTATCGCCATCCAGAACGCCGGCTGGTACGGTGGCGTCCATCTCATCAACGCCTTCATCTTCGTCACGTGCCTGTCCGCCATCAACTCCTCCATCTACATCGGGAGCCGGACCGTGCTCTTCATGGCGCAAGACGGCAAAGCCCCCGCCATCCTTGGCAAGACCAACAAGCGCGGCGTCCCGACCGCCGCCATTGTCTTCACCAACCTCTTCGGTGCGCTGTCCATGATGAATGTCTCCACCGGCGCCGCCACTGCGTACACCTACATCGTCAACCTGTCGGGCGTCTCGACCTTTCTTGTCTGGGGCGCAATCTCCTTCATCCACATCCGCTTCCGTAGCGCCTGGGCCGTCCAGGGACGCCGCGTCGAGGACCTCCCCTACCGCTCCTGGCTGTACCCGTACAACGCCTGGTTCGGACTCGGCGCTAACATCTTCCTCGCGCTGATTCAGGGTTGGACTACGCTGGCGCCGTTCACGGCTGGCACATTCGTTGATGCGTATATCCTGCTCGTGCTGTTCCCGGTCATTTTCTATGTCTTCAAGTGGGTGAACAAGACGGAGTGGCAGAAGATCGAGGATGTGGACCTGGATCATGGCCGCCGTGCGGATGTGGACATCGTGAGTGTCGAGGACGAGGATATGGCGGCTACGGGGAAGGGAAAGTCGTTCTGGAGGAAACTTTGGCAGGGTTTCTAGGCATGAAGGATCAGTCCTCGAGGAATTGTTACAAGGCATGGTGCCAATGAAAGCAATGGGAGGGTGGCGTGGATTAACATATACCCGGCTTTGACCCAGGCGCGCATTTGTTTGATTACAGCGCTGTTCTATTGACATTATTAGATGTATCACAGCCTAAATTGTTGGAATGATGAATGATAGTTCGTTTCCGCTTCATGAGTACTGGATGTCTGCGTAGTTCGTGATGGATGTGAGGTGAATAGTTTTGAAATTTGATGCTTCCGACAGACATGTTGACACTCTCACTACGAGTGGACTCCGCTAGATTCCGTCATGATAATGCCTGCGAAAACCACTTCACACGACGCATCCATCTACTATACTCACCGACCGATATACATAACAGTACAACATTTCCCAAAATTGTAGCTCACTAGATCCTGAACCATACGGTCCATCGGAGCAGCGATCAGCCAATCCCACCAGGCAGCAGTTTAATTAAGCCAGGGAATGAATGTATTTGCATCGTTGGACAATTTATAAGAGCAGGCCCACGTGTGTTACAAATATCACGCAAGACCATTGCCAAAGTCGCATTACTGCGCCGAAGTGACCCTAACTCAGGCTAGTCCTGGGTGTTGAGGGGGGCGTCGATTTCTCCTCTGCGCGGTTTTGCCGGGTAGCTGGGTTGTGATGTGGTGGACTTGGTGTAAGTCAGCCTTTGGCCTGGTTGCGAGGAGGCCTAGGGGTCCCCGTGGGGCATTTGCCT
>KV459612.1:14032-36405 GCA_001662645.1 Pseudogymnoascus sp. 03VT05 | reverse complement strand
GGGGGGGGAGGGGGTGGTGGTGGAGGGGGAGATGGGGGGTGGTGGGAGTGGGAGGGAAGGTGGTGGTGAGGATGAGAAGAAGGGTAGTGGTAGTGGTGGTAGTGGTGGTAGTGGTAGTACTTGTAATATGATGAAAGGTGAAAGGTGAAAGGTGAAAGATATGAATAGAGTGAGGAGGAAGAGTGAGAATTCTTGGGGGGAAATGAATATGATTTGTTAGGGGGAGAGATAGGAAAGTAGGCAGAATGTTGGCAGGTATGAAGAAGGTACAATAGTAGTAAGTGTGTATGTAAGTATGTAAATGTGTGTAGCTCTCCTTTCTGGTGGTATGGGAGATGGAGATGGAGATGGAGATGGAGGTGGAGATGGAGATGGGGGGGGAGGGGGGAGGTGAGGTGGAGGAGAGGGAGGGAGGGAGGCAGGCAAGTGGAGAGAGAGGTGGAGAGAGAGGTGGAGAGAGAGGTGGAGAGAGAAGTGGAGAGAGATGGAGGAGGAGGGAGGAAGTTGCTACTGGTACCTGCTGTCTAGTGGCCTGGGCTGGTAGTGCAGGTGTTAGATGCAAGTACTGTTGAAGTATACCATGTGCATGAGGTACGAGATTGGTTTTGTGGTAAAATGGGTTTTTGGAGAGAGAGATGAGTGGGCGATGGGACGACAATGAGTGGGCGACCAGTGTGATTCAGCACAAAGGGTACCTGGCAGGTACAAGAAGCTTGGATTGATCGGGTGTTATGTACCTGGCCACACCATATCTAAAGTGGTACCGTGACAGGAATAGGAGAGAAAGTATACTAGTAGTACGAGATCGTAGCTCACCTCACTATACTCACCTTATTATACTCGTAGCATAGAGAAAGATACCATCTCGACACTGATATTCGGCGATAGGAATATGCAAAATAGCTATTTGGTGTTTATTTGGCATATTATTATTACCTGGTCTGCTGCAGAGCACGCACTCTACTCGATCGATTAATGAAAAGTACATACATGTCAGCACATTTCCTAGTCGAGCCAGTAGGCAACTCGTACTAACTATGCCGGCGCTCTCTTTCTTCCCGGTTGATGGCCGGAAAGGGCTCTATGGCTTAGACTACTAGCCTACGTACGGCTTATACCAACTCTCCAACTCTCTTCAAAGATTGGTAGAGAAGAGCTATATGGATGGGCAGAGTCTAGCTAGACTTCTTACTGTCGTACTCTCTACTGGTAGTTGATGGTAGTTGGTGTTAGTCGACTGGTAGTTGATGGTAGTTGGTGTTAGTCGACTGGTACATTAGTTGCTGGTAGCTGGGTAGACTAAAGCTCAGGTGTGTGCCTTTCGTCGCCTGCCATTCGCCAAGCTATGGTTAGTACCAGCTGGAAGTTGTATAAGCTACCATACTTTACTACCAGTACTGTGCGTACTGCGCATACTGCATATCGGCCTTTATCACCGCCACCCCTACAATTCTAGCCACCATCCAGCCACCGTCCACCTCACACCACTCAACAGAGAAGAAGTTCAGAGAAGTTAGACTAACAGGGATACTCTCCGATGCAATGCAGCAATACCACTCTTCCCTGTCGCATACACTACCAGCCACGAGGTCTGACGTCTTCGCTGTAGAATAACTACCTCAAACCACACCATTGTGTTTCTTCCCAAGGCGGCGCTTCGAGAACCATCCCCTCGCTCTAGGCCCTCCCTCTCACCGATATGCACGTGAAATATATACCAGGTCCAGGTACCCTATGGCCTGCAGCTCCAACCAGCTACTATTTACGGGGAGTCGGTTCTGACGTGACGACGACGACTGCTGCTGGTGCACTGAACCGGAAGGAATCGCTCCTGGCAAGGACAGGGGTCCCTTCACCACCACTCACACGCATCCTGACAACCCACCACGACGCAGCGTCGTATCCATCCTTATCAAACCAACCTCTGTCCTCGCTCGGCCCGCGGGTGCGTGCGGAGGGCCCGGCCGGCTGCTGGTAATACTGCGGGCCATCTGCTTGAGACGGTGCTGACGACACCCCGCCAACTGTGCGGCATCCCGTGGGCAATAAGCCGTTTAGCCGTTACTGACGTTGCGGTTGCCGCCAGAGGAAGAGAAGGCTGAGCCTGTGATGCTGGTGTTTTGAGTAGACGCCGGTGATTTATCTTCATATGATCTATTCTCTATTTATGGAGCAAGAAGGCTGCATCGGCAGTGCCTTGGTATTTGTTCACATGGTAGTGTTCTATCTACAACATATGCTCGTTGATATATCCATGTCCTCGCTTTGATCTATCCCCACCACCTACACCCATCCTCCAGTGCTCACAGTTGATGGACAGGAGCTTCCGTCACCACCAAGCTCGACCTGATCAGCGCGATCTCCTCGTCGCTCAGCCCGCACTGCTCGCGGATATACCCTTCAGCCCCGCCATACCTCCCCCGGATCATCTTCAGCGTTGCCATCATATTCTCAGACCTGCATCCCGTAAGTCTCCATCTCAGAGTAGGGACAGCCAACCTACCTCGCACTAAGCATATTCAACGCGCCGGTCCTATCAGAAGGCACTGTGTGCGACGCCATGAGGCCGGCGACGACCTCCTCTCTCCAACGAGCTAGCCCGACTTCCGTCAGGGAATATTCACGTGCCACGGTCTCATCGTCGACACCGCAGAGAGATAGAATTAGCGCGCAGAGGACACCAGTCCTATCTTTCCCAGCAGTGCAGTGGAGGAGCAGCGGCGATGTCGGCCACTGTGCGATGTGGCGTAGAATTTGCGTGTATGATTGTGGGGCATTTTTGAGAATATCCCCATATGCCGCCGTGAATCCCTGGACGAAGCTTAGCTATTTCTTCATCCCTCCGAGCAATGATTATTCAAGCTGTCTGCTCTATCCACTGGAAGAACTTACCTCGGGACTCCCGCTCTGGTAATTCTTGAACCGCACCATGAGGTTTTGGGGGCTGTAATCAACATCTGTAAATACCGGCGCAAACACCCTCTTACTGCCCTCAAACTCCACTACACCACCCCTACCAGCCGCCTCAGCCTTCTCAATCTCAGGATTCGACCGTAGGTCATAGACATGGGTGATTCCTAGCGACTTAATCGTTGTCCATCCCTCCTCGTCGATCCGGGCGCTGGGAGCACCAGCGCGATAAATTACCCCGCGGCGGATGGAGTTCTTGGAGCCAGGCACGGGGTAGCCGCCCAGATCACGCAGGTTAGGTAGACCTTCTACCTGGATAAAGGGAGGCGATGGTAAGGCCGCACTGCTGGGGGAGGTGGAGGTAGACATTTTGGAATGTTGGGTTCTGAGAAATTTAAATTTACTGCTGTTCCTCTGATGGGTCTGGACGTAGATAGACCGACTATCACAGCCGAGGTTCATTGATCGTAGCTTGGTAGACCGCATTGCTATTTCAAATCCTTGGCAATTATATTGATCTGCCTAGCTTTTGGGGCCCTGAGACTACCATAACAGCAATGCAGCATACAGAGACTATCTTACACCTCATGGACGGGTACCTGAATAGGGAGGGGAAATCGAAAGGTATGAGGCAGGTCACGTGATTATACGAGCCCAAAGCTCGACTCTTGCCACCTTCAATATCAACTTAACATGATGACTGGGGGAGTACTATCATTCATCTTTTCACATCGAAAAGTGAAGCACAATGCCTAACCAAAGCCACCCCCCTTCCGGAGAATTAGCTCCCCCCGCGCCGTCCCAAGATCACACATCCGATGCCGTCCCTCATACCACCACCACCACCAACCCCTCCTCGCCGCCCGATGAAAAGAGACAACGTATCCGCGTGAAGAACCGCAGGAAAATGTACCTCGACACCCACCCCTCCTACTTCGACTCCCCTGACCTCGAAATCGTCGGTAAGTAACCCCCCTCCCACCTTCAAAGAACAGCCATCTAACCACCCCCCCAGACCCCCTCCTCTACGACCGCTGCGTGCGCCGCTTCCAAACCAATGCCGAGCGCGAGGCCGACGGGCGGGCAAAGGGGTACTCAGGGGTGCTGGAGGCGGATCTGTATCGTTCTGAAGCTAAGCTCGCCGCGCTCTCCGGGCGGGGAATGGGCGATGATGATGGGACGGAGAGGCGGCAGGAGGATCTAGCGTATGTCCCTGGACCTGACGGGCAGGTGTTACCGGAGGATGAGGACGAGGTGCCGAAGACGAAGGAGGAGGGGATGGAGAGGTGGAGGGAGGCTATGACGTTACGGTTTTTGAGGGGGGGGGATGAGGAGTTTGAGTATGGAGAGGTTGATGGGAGGGAGGAGTGGGATGTTATTGAGCGGGAGGACGCGGAGGAGCATTGGTTTGAGGAGGAGGAGCCGCGGTGGGTGGAGGGGAGTACGGGGGATAGGGAGAAGAGGGGGGAGACTGGGATACAGGATTTCTAATATAATTATTTTCGAGTATCAAATCCAGAGAGGAGGGAGTAAGGAGAGGAGCATCATGTGACAACAAAACACGTGATATGGGATTGACCCGCTAGACGAAATTTGCGTGAAGCGAGCTGTAGCTTCGAAGAGACCTCCCGCGAAAATCTATTTAAACTCCGTCCACATCCCTCCCACCTTAAAATGCCACCCTCCTTAATACCGAAGAATTGTTCTTCAATTCTATCTTCTTCTCAATCGTCATGTAGGACGGGAACCATCAGAGTTGCGCAGCCTCTGCGCTCGTTCTCTGCCTCAACCAAAAATCAAATTCCTACGTACCTTCGCCGGAAGCTGTACTCATGGCTCAAGGGACCAGGAGCGGCATTCAAAGAGCCGATAGAAGGAGCCAACTACATTACTGCCTATGACATGAATGGCAACTTGAAGAGAGCGGCGTCTGCTACTCCTGGAGAACCTCTACCACCGGCAACGGGGGCTGATCTCAGGCCGTTCCCAAAAAACACCAACTTCGTGTCACAACCTGTCACGAGTGAAGCGTTGAGGGAAGCGGTGTGGGAGAGGATCATGAAGAATGGCCTCTCTGTCAAGGAAGTCAGCAAGGAGCTCGGAATCGAGATGAGCCGCGTTGGCGCTATTGTGCGTTTGAAGGAGGTCGAGAAGGCATGGCTACGTCAGGTAAGACTCCTCATTTCTCTACTACTCAATCCCACCAGCCTTGTCACCAAGGACTGAAGACACTTTATGATGATTGTATAAAATCGATTAGTCTATAAGACAAAACACATGGTTACAATACACACGCATGCGAGCCTCTCTGAATAGTGTTCCCCAACATTTTGGATTTTAACAGACTGCCTTCTCAATTCAGCAAAGCTAACATTCAATCGCAGGGCAAACGTCTCGCGAAACCATACTCGAGAGCAGTCATGGGTATGCTGCCTCAGACTCCTTACCCGAACGTGTCATGGTCCGGCAAAGTGCAACCCCACGAATCCATCAACGACCTCCCCATCCACGCTGCCACCCAGCAGCAGATCTTCTACCCCACCTCCGAATCCAGACAATTCACCCGCATCGACGCCTCCCGCATCTTCGCCGACGACCTCCTCCCCGCCGACCTACGCGTCCCCCACACCGAGCTAATCGAGGACGAACGCCTCCGCCTCCAAGGCATGGGTGCCAAGGACATCGCTGAGCGCGCGGAGGCCCGCAGCAAGGAGGCCTACGAGAAGAAGGCTGCTGCTGACGAGCGCAAGCGCGCCCGCGAGGCCGCCGCTCTTAAGGTCGTCCCGGGTGTGAGATGGGACTTTAAGTTCCGCGAGATCAGCGTCGAAGCTGCTGGTGAGACTGGCAGAGGCAAGCACGGTACCGGCTGGAGATACGGTGTCCCGCCGTCCGACAGGCGGAGGGGCGAGATCAAGATCCCTACCAGGGTGGCCTGAGCGTGTTTGGATAGGTGGCCTGTATAAAGTAAAGTTGCTGTTTAAAGGGCGTTTTTAGGGATCATTCTTTCAGCCTTGTACAGTACGATTGTGGATGGGAGCATTTTCACTGAGCGTTAGAGCGCCAGGTATTATATAGCCTTGTAGGATGAGAGATATTATATGTATAGATTGATTGGGCCGTTGATGGCTGTATCTCAAGAATAAAATCAAATTCAAGAGACATATGAACGAGTTCACCAAAGTGATGCTACTGTTTAAAGAGTGTTTTATTGTCTGTAGAATTTGGCTATTATTGTTGACTTTCACCCTTTGAAGGTCTTGGACCTGCCAGATTATAAGGGGCAACATCATTCAATAGTTGGTGCAAATTATAAATTGTTTTTTCAGATTCCAACGTAACTGTTTCTACATCTACATCCTGAAGACACCAAACTTGGTCGGCTTGATCTCGTTTTTCCCACCCATCGCAGCCATCAGTCCCAATCCCAAAACCTTCCTGGTCTGGCTGGGCAAAATCACACCATCGTCCTATCTCCAAGTTAGCAAACAGCCTCACAGAGCCGTCATCACACGGAATCAAACTCACCCATAACCTCGCACTCGAGAACACCGCCTCACTCTCCCTCTCTATCCTCGCCTTCAACTCCGGATCCACCGTCTTCCCCACCGTCTCCATCACCTTACTCAGCTGCTCCCCTCCCATCACCCCAATCTTCGCATTCGGCCACATCCACATGAACCTCGGGCTATACGCGCGTCCACACATGCCATAGTTCCCCGCGCCATTACTCGCGCCCACCACGACCGTGAACTTGGGCACATTCGCGCACGCGACCGCCGTCACAAGCTTCGCGCCATTCTTCGCGATGCCCTCGCGCTCCGCATCGAGCCCGACCATAAACCCCGAGATATTCTGGAGGAAAACAAGCGGGATGCCGCGCTGGGCACACAGCTCGATGAAGTGCGCGCCCTTGAGCGAGGACGACGAGAACAAAATCCCATTATTCGCCACGATGCCCACCTTGTGGCCGTAGATGTGCGCGAAGCCCGTGACGAGGCTAGATCCGTAGTCCTTCTTGAACTCGGCGAAGTGCGAGCCGTCGACGATGCGGGCGATGATCTCGTGGACGTCGAGCGGGCGACGCAGGTTGGTGGAGGCGATGCCGATGAGCTCCTCCGGGTCGTGGAGGGGCTCCTCGTAGGTGCTTGGCGCGGGGAAGGGTTTGTGGGGCCAGTTGAGGTTGGAGATGGAGCGGCGCGCAAGGATGAGCGCGTGCGCGTCGTCGACGGCGAGGTAGTCTGCTACGCCTGAGGTGGAGGTGTGCATTTGTCCGCCGCCGAGGTCTTCTTGGCTTACTACTTCGCCGGTGGCGGCTTTGACGAGGGGTGGGCCCGCGAGGAAGATGTGGCCCTGCCCGTCGACGATGATGCTCTCGTCGCTCATGGCGGGGACGTAGGCGCCGCCTGCGGTGCAGGGGCCCATTACTACGGCGATTTGGGGGATTCCCTGGGAGCTCATCCGCGCTTGGTTGTAGAAGATTCGGCCGAAGTGGTCGCGATCGGGGAAGACGTCTGCTTGGTGGGGGAGGTTGGCACCGCCAGAGTCGACCAAGTATATGCAACTATGGTGAGGCATCATTAGCTGGCTGTTGCGACGGCTCCACGAGTCTCTCCCAGGAATACTCACGGTAGGTTATTCTCCTCCGCAATCGCCTGTGCCCTCAAGTGCTTCTTCACCGTAATCGGGTAATATGTGCCGCCCTTCACCGTACTATCATTGGCAACAATCATGCACGTCACCCCCTCCACAACACCCACACCCGTAATGATACCTCCCGCTGGCACGTCCTCTCCATACAGCCCCTCCCCCGCCAGCGACGACAGCTCCAAGAACGACGTTCCCGGATCAATCAGCGCCGTCACACGGTCCCGCGGCAGCATCTTGTTGCGCGCGATATGCTTGTCCCTAGCCTTAGGCGGGCCGCCCTGGCGAACCTTCTTTGTGAGTGTCTCTAGCTTCGCGATCACCTCGCCCATCTGCTGCGCATTCTCCTGGTACTCGGGCGAGGAGGGGTCGACATTCGTGGGGAGCACGGAGATGGCATTGGCCTGGTGGGGAGGCACGAAGGTCGCTGCTCCGCGGATTGAGCTTCTTGAGGTGAGAGGGGTTGCTGCTGCTGGTGCGCGGTGCTGGGATGCGCGGAGGGTGCTGGCGAGCAGCTTCCGTGAGGCGCGGCTTGCAGACATGATGTTCGGATATGATATATATTCGATACTATCGCGAGAGTTCTCGAAAGTAATCAAACTTGCAAGAATCCAGAGTTAAATGTTTTCGTGGCCTGCATTCGTTCGTCGGTGTCTAAGCCCGCCCGAGGTTGGCGGCGGAGGAAGGCTATCGACGGCTTTCTGCGGCAGCCGATGGTTATCAGCGTCGTTCGGCTTAGTGCGATCTCCCCGCCATAAATGATGATTCCAGGTGTAACATTTGTACATTCCAACCTTGTATAATATAAAGTTTCTCAGTTCGAGATTCTATATTATAACAATTACAACTATAACATCACAAAACTCACATCATGGCCGCCCCCTCAGTCCTCTTACGCCGGACTCTCCGCCCTCTCTCGAACATCAAACCCCAATCCCTCGCTCCGCTCATAGCCTCGCGCAACGCCTCCTCCAAACACCCCAAAGGCTTCGTTGCCCCAACCCCCTCAGACCTCGCCGAGCTGCGCGAACGAGTCCAAGAATTCACGCGCCGCGAGATCCCCGAAGAAGTCGCCGCCCACACCGACAAATCCAATGAGTTCCCCGCGACGATGTGGAAGAAGCTCGGCGACGCAGGCCTCCTCGGCATCACAGTCGACGAGGACGTCGGCGGTCTCGCAATGGGCTACCAAGCCCACGCCATTGTTATGGAAGAGCTCTCCCGCGCCTCCGGCAGCATCGCCCTCTCCTACGCCGCACACTCCCAGCTCTGCGTCAACCAGCTCCAGCTCAACGGCTCGCCCGCGCAGAAGGAGAAGTACCTCCCCGGCCTGATCGCAGGCGACAAAGTCGGCGCGCTCGCCATGTCTGAGAGCGGCGCCGGCAGCGACGTTGTCGGTATGCGCACGACAGCTAAGAAAGTCGATGGCGGTTACGAACTCAACGGCACCAAGATGTGGATTACCAACGGCCCAGACGCGGACTACATCGTCGTGTACGCGAAGACCGAGCCCGAGGCTGGATCCAAGGGTATCACAGCCTTCATCGTCGAGACGGCGTCCTCGCCCGGCTTTGCCGTCTCGCGCAAGCTCGACAAGATGGGCATGCGCGGCAGCAACACCGGCGAGCTGGTATTCGACTCGGTTTTCGTGCCCGAGGCGCAGATCCTGGGCTCTATCAACCGCGGCGTCAAGGTGCTGATGGAGGGTCTTGATATCGAGCGGCTCGTGCTGTCGGCCGGTCCGCTGGGCCTGATGCAAGCGGCGCTCGACGTGACGCTGCCGTTCACGCACCAGCGCAAGCAGTTCGGCGTGCCGATCGCGCATAACCAGCTCGTGCAGGGCAAGCTGGCGGATATGTACACGAAGCTGCAGGCGAGTAGGGCGTATACGTATGAGACTGCGCGGAGGGTGGATGAGGTGGGAGAGATCCGTACGCAGGATTGTGCTGGGGCTATTCTGTATGCGGCGGAGCGCGCGACGGAGTGTGCGCTTGATGCGATACAGTTGTTGGGTGGAATGGGGTATGTGGAGGAGATGCCGGTGAGCAGGATATTGAGAGAGTGAGTTTTGTTCCTGGGTTGTGTGTGGGGGTGAACGAGTGCTAACTGTGACGTTTAGTGCGAAGCTTTATGAGATTGGAGCGGGGACCTCGGAGATCAGGAGGATGGTTATTGGGAGGGCCTTCAACAAGGAGTATGCTGGGCAGGGGCTATAAGGCTATGGTTGGCGGGGCATGGACGGTGCAGGTGGCTCTGAGTAGGAGGTATTGGAAACCCAACAGCATCATTACACGGATATGGGAGTCATATGAAAGGAAGTGTGATTGTATATAGAAGCGGGCTGTAGGAACTATCAGAGGGAATGAGCGGCCTATGGCGTCAAGTTATCGACGAAGGCATTACAACAGTTAGCGAAGCACATTGTCATCACGAAGGGTCATTGTATTTGAAGTATTTTTGTGTTGTTAACTGTGATTATGAATCTATATGTGGGTATCATGCGTATCTCGCTCTTCTACGCCTCCAAAAAAGGAAACGTTTGTGTGTGTGAACACAAAGGCAATCAATCTATGCCATGTCTTCCTCCACATCTGATGTGTATGCTCCGAGTGTTTCCAATTCCATGTATGTCCCGCCTGCCTTGGCCATGCATCCTGCCCTTTCCCTTGGTAATCAAAATGCTTCCCAATCCAAACCAGGCGTATATGCATCTTCAACTGACCAATTTTTAGAGCAGTGAATATCCAATCCTGTATCCACATCATAACGAGCCAAGTGGCCTTCCAAAATTCGGCGTCTGCTTAAGTTTAAGCATGGGAATATCATCCGTCGACGCTATAGCGACCAGGCCCTCGCCATCATCATCGTCATCTCTCCTTGACCCGTTCACTCGCCCAATAGCCCGCAGCGCATTCTGTAGCACCTGCCCATCGCTCAGCTCCTGCTCATCTAACTCCTCTGTCCTCTCGCTCTCCGCCACTTCCTCAAGCTTACTCGTCAGAGCAGCGAGGAACTGCTCATCCTCAGGCGCATCATTTGTCAGGCCCAGCGGACCTGAGAGTTCTGGGTCCTCGATTGGAGACTCATCCTGCTCGACCACACTGGGTATGGATTCCGGGCCCCGCGCCGAGGACTTTGGTGTCGTGACTCCACTGTCGCCGAGATCGAAGTGAATCACCGAATGGTTCGGCGTATGGCCCGCGTGCATCGTAAGCCGACGACCCTCGGGCTGCTTGATAATATCCCGGGCCTTTCTTGGGCCCAGCATCGGACTGTGGCGGTCATAGCTTTGGCTAGGTCGCGGCGGCGGTGCAGTATCAGGGGAGAATTTATTGGGCGACATCATGGTGCCGGATGGGCTGCGTATTTGGGCTGCGAACATGGGAGCCACCGCGGACGACTTGATGGGTACGCCCTCCAGTTCGGGCTGGATGAGCGAGATGTCGATGCTGTCACCTATGGCGGTGTCTTCTTGAGGTGAAAATTGCTCGCCTGAGTCGGGGCTTTTTTTGAAGTCTGATTCACTGAGTTCTTTGGATGTCACACGGAGACCGGTCTCGAGTAGAGTAAACATGTCGCCGACCCGCTGGTCTATAGTGGATGTGCCTTCGAATGTCCGTGATGGGTGTTGTGGGGCAGGGGCGTAGAAAGGACTGCCATCAGGATTGCGGCCAGATTCCTGGGTCACCGATCTCGAGAGCGGCGACCCAAGATTGCTACCTCGAGAGGTGGTTGCCTCTGAGGCAATGCCTGGGCTCTGCTGCACAAATGCTTTCTGCGCAGCATCAACAGGCGGTGACAAAGTGGCACTGGCGGCAGATTTCTGAGAAGGACCAGTGAATGCCGCAAGTTGTGCTTCGAGTTCCGCGATGCGCTCCTCATACAATGCGCGCTCCTTGTCCCAGAGTGACCGCTCCTCCGCCATCACCTCTTCGGCTCGAGCCCTGTCCGCCTCCATGTGTGCCTTCTCGCCCAGGAATTGTTCTCTCTGTCTCCTTGTGAATTCACGCCAGTCGTCGACCTGCTCGACACCTTTACCATTGAGAGACGTTGAGCGGCTGATCGGTGGCGAGACGAGACGACCCTTCTGGTAGTAGTGTGGGGATAAGGCTGAAGGTGAGGTTTTGATGGTAGAAGGCGGGGAAGGAAGATCGTTCGTGTAGTTTTGGCTACTGGGTATGTTTTTGCTGGAAGGGTGGTTGACGTAGGCAGGAGGGGCTCCCGGCAGCGTAAACCCCTTCGGCGAAACAGCTGACTCTGAGTGGTGTTGCCGTTCGAGCGGCTCGAGCTGCTCCATATGACTGACAGCGGTGAAGTGATCGGGTTGTTGTGTTGCCATGTGGAGATGGCTCCGGTAATATCAACGAAGCCTGCTACAGGCCATATGGTAGGAGGTGAATGTTGAGGTCGGCGATTCGAGATGCGGGCTTGTGAATGGTGAATGAATATCGAGATCTCGTGAGTACTTTGAGATCAATGTCGCACGATGGGAGAGGGTTGGTGGCGTGAGAGAGTTATCGTGTGAAGATGGCGTAGGACGTCGGTTGCTGTTACACCGAGCAAATTTGACTTCTGTATAGCAATAGTGAACAGGAGATGGCTGGTGGGGGAAGATTGAAGCCGACGATGAATTTGTTGTTTAATTTGTTGTCGCTGGCGCCGAGGCTCGTGACTGCCTTACGTGTTCATACATGCCAATACATCAAATATAGTGGTTTATAGTGGTTGGTGGAGGCACTGGTGAAGTATAGTACTGTAGCGAATGAGTATATTATGGTACTGTGGTGTTGTGCTGTATTGCGGTGTATTTCGCTGTACTTCCGAATTTATACTGTACTGTAGTGGGACAATCTGCGAGTCGGGCCTGGGGAAATCCAACAGGGTCGCACTGGGAACAGCTTAGCTTTTCCCCAATTTACCAATTTACTCGTGATACCGCCTACCGCCGTATACTATAGCAATGCCAGCCGCCGTCTAACATGCCGATGTCGATATAATGAGCTCTATTTGCTAGTTTAATGTATCTATATGCTACATGCGCGTTATTATAATACAATTTGTATATAATACTAGGGAGACCCAATGCCCATCCGTATACATATCTTGCTTTCTAGTAGACTTCTACTAATATGAAGAAAACATAGGGTTCGGCTTAACAGGCAGCACCCATTCGGCCGATATACCGCTCTGTACCGCTCTGTTCCCACTTGGATACTTGGATGAGGATTATGAAAAGCATTAAGATAGCGTACTCCAATAGTTTACTCTGGTATACTTATACTAGTAACTAGGTGGTTGTTCTCACACCAGCCTTCGATGGCGAGCTACTGCACCCATCTTGGCTCCTCCCTCTCTGAGACTAGCGCCACGACTCGACCTCACAACATATAAGTTCGAGGAGCCCAAGTAGTTGCATTGTATTGGATTAACAAAGGGTGTGTGTATTCACTTCATTATTTCGATTCTCTGTGCGTGTCGTGATGTTACTGTGTTATCATTCGATTTCTATAACCTAACGGGACTGTTCTACCTCCAAACGTGCCTGCCCAGCAAATTCGGCAGTTATGATATCCGATGCCACACTACAGTACGCACTTGGGGAACCAACAAGACATGAGGTGTATCAGAGAAACGGACGAGAGAACCTGATATGATACGTCGGCGATCGTCAAAGATTTCTTTTAATTTTCGAGAGATCAATCACTATTGTATCTAGTAAATGAGTTTAGAAGGCAAGTTAATTTCAAGTATAACTCATTCTCGTTGTGTCTCTAGCTACAAGATCCACAAAGTACTTTTTTCTCTCGCTTTACCCTCTCTCTGCATTCCCTTTTCGTCCCTCGCGTCTCGCCCCTTTCTCCCTTTTCAACAGAGTCTCTCCCCTTCTAAGAAGTATCCCCGCAGAGTTGCTGAGTGCATTTGCCGCCTGGAGCAGTGCAGACCCCGCAGCTGCGGTTGCAGCACACCTGTCCGGATGCGCAGACATTCGGTCCGCACGTTGCGCGAGCCTCTGGCGCCTTAGAGCAGATTTCCTGGGTGCAAAACCCGCCTGGCTTGGTGCAATAGCCACAGCTATCGTTGCAGCATACATCGCCGAATGGGCATGTGTTTAAACCGCACTGAGGGCCGCATGCTTCTTGGGTGCAGGCGACTCCAGGTTTGGCACATTTGCCGCAGCTCGCGTTGCAGCATACCTCGTCCGATGCGCAAGTGTTCGCACCACAGACTGGGCCAGTTGTAGCCGCAACTGCCGCGTTGGAGCCTAGGATACAAACCTCGCCGGGCTTGGTGCAAATGTCCATGAGGGGGTTGCAGCACACCTCGCCCGATGCGCAAATCTTCGAACCACAGACTGGGCCAGCTGAAGCTTCAACTACTGGGTCGGTCACCGGGCAGCCTTGGACGCAGAACTCGCCGGGTTTGGTGCAAATGTTGCAGAGGGCGTTGCAGCATACCAAGCCGGCCCCACAAACAGCCGTGCCGCATTTCTGGCCGCCAACACATTGCGCAACGTTGTCGATGACTTGGCAAACGGTGCCAGAAGCGCAGCGGACGACATCGCAAGAGCTGGCGCGGTCTTTGAGGACGGGGTTGGCGATGACACCGATAGCCGCAGTCAGAAGCACTACGGCTTTGATAGAAAGAGGATTGAAAGACATCATTTTGATTGATTAAAGTGATTGGATAGTGATGGCGAGCTTGGATTCAAACCCTTAATCGTGTCAGAGGTGAAGCTGAAATATATACGAACTGCTCTTGGCATCCGACACATCAATTTCACTCATCCAAAGACTGGTAGGCTAAGATAGAACAATGGGACAATAGGAAAGTTACGACCCCGCAAAATATACGAAGCAATAAGCAGCTGAACCCACCAGTACCGCGCCAAGATTACTACCTTATTGGAGCTCGTCGAATTACGG
The DNA here is from genome assembly GCA_001662645.1 of Pseudogymnoascus sp. 03VT05. Classification (NCBI taxonomy): domain Eukaryota; kingdom Fungi; phylum Ascomycota; class Leotiomycetes; order Thelebolales; family Thelebolaceae; genus Pseudogymnoascus; species Pseudogymnoascus sp. 03VT05. The sequence goes on along the minus strand of KV459612.1, from coordinate 21,928 downwards.
AGTCAAAAATCCTGTCGTGCGACTGGTTTTGACATCGAGCGTAACTGCTAAGCCTTGGCTTCGGGTCATCGCTTACTCCGCCGATGCGAATAGGAAAAATATATTCTGGATACGAATTCAACCAAGAGCCAAGTTAATTACAGGACGCGGGCGTGACGGAAGAATTCGCAGTGGAATGCATCAATGGCCGGATAATTGACGTGGGATCGAGGTGTGATTGCAGTAAGGGGAAGAAGGGGGTTGCATGCTTCGGTCGGGCATGCAGCCTGTACACCGTGGGGGCCTGGAATGCGCTGAGTGAGACGGGCATGTCACTGACTCCGATGCGGACAAGGCCGAGACAGGAGCGATATAAGCTGACGACGAAGCCCAGCTTCGTTGTTCTCGTTAGACTATGGGCGTTTTGATAATGGTTCAGCTCGAGCATTTGTCGACATAGATTTCAATATGCCAAGCGTGGCGGGCAGATGGGTCAATCTAAGAAGGATCCAATCGGGGCGTACTTATAATTCGGCACTGGAAAAGCAGGTCCTCAACCTTCCCCGCAAATGACTCAAAACCCTCGGCCAGCTGTCCATGCAGCATTCTCTGCTTACTGTTCTCGAGTGAGAAGTAAGAGGGGAGCGGTTAATGATTTACATTCGCTTACGCGCCATACGAGATTCATGCATGCCCCTTACTTCTATAGCAACTTGACACCCGTACAGGTGTGAACCAACCTACTTAACCCACCTATAACAAGTCTACAATCCTACTGCCAATCAAAAAGAAGTAACACAGCTATCAGGGCATCAGCGGTCGCAGGTGACGTTCCTTTAAAAAAGGAAAGTTATAACCTAAAAAAGTAGCAAAATAACATACAACAGTGGGTATTCGCTGGTGGTCACCCACCCAACTACTAATCCACCGATCTCAAGCTTGTGTATGGCAGAGCGGACGGGATGCCCAATTCTCTTGAGTCTATGGTCGTATGTGGGTGTTGTCTGTGTATCGAAGATTAAATACTGTTGTGCCATAGGAACATACTTAACACTTTCTGCTATCCGTTTCTCTCCTTTCCACGTCTCTTTAGGCCAAGGTAGCTTTTGCTATTCCTGCACCATTTTGTAGGAAGGGCTCTAATGTATAGAGCTATGGTTTGAATACGAACCGAATAGTGAGAAATGAGGCGTCACGGACCACCTTCGGAAGATGCGTCTTGAACCGAACCGGTATGGGGACGAGATGTAGGTGAGGGAGGGTTCCCGGCGCATCGCGCTTGTCCAGAGCCGAGCCGGAATGCAAAGGAGATGCGAGCGACCCGGCTGCTCTGCTCACTCGCAAGTGCAAGGTAATGGAGTTGCTTTCCTGGGATTTATCTGCGTGGCTGGAACCGTAAGTCAATTAAGTTTCGAATTTAGACGTTGCTGTCACTGCAGTTTTAGCTCTCTTCATTTCCTGTTGATGAGGCTTTACGACGCCAGGTGCCCCCTCTTCTACTCATCATAGCTCCCTCGGCAATGGCGGCAGTCCATCATTATTTCTCTAAGTTCTACGTCTTTTGGACACCTAGTTAGGGTAACGTAGTTCTAGTAACTATGTCCGCCTTGCTATTTGGCTCTGTTAGCCTTCCTCGTGTTGCAGACTTACCATAAATCGCTTGTACGCCCCTCGGAAGGAAAGTTATCCTCCTTGTTAGCCTTCCCGTCATCGTCTTTCTCGAAGTGGCAAAGTCAAGGATTGCGATTGCTGTCAACTTCATCTCGTGGATCGAGGAAGAATGCGGGAAGATGGAGGGGCTTTCAGTTTGAAGTGATGAGTACGACATACTTCAGTGGCAGACTGTAGGCGGGGTGTTGCTTAAGGAAGCCGGCAGACTGAGTCTTTCGGCGGAAAGAGAGCGTGAGATCGAAATCGCTAGCGTTGTTCCTTTTTCTCTGCCAACACAGAGGAGGAGCGGGCAATTGGTTTATATCCCTAGTGATATTCAGATAACCGAAGCTTCCGTCAAAGGGAAGGTTGTACTAGAGGACTTCCCTGTATATCCGATTCCGTACTTGATGATCGTTCTCCTTAGCTATTTAAAGACTGCCAACCTTAACAGCGACCCTCTAAGAAACTATGATTGCTCTGGACTTGAAGAAATGCCATTAAAAGAAGAACTAACCGCTGCTAGTGCTGCTAGGGCTGCAGGAATGATTGTCATGTTTAAATTCCTTGACTCATACTTTGAGCCTCATCAGGGCGTACACTATCGACTCCCTGCTATGTTTGTTAAAGCCGACGAGGCATCCCTGCTGAAAGCTGCCGCGGTATGCTCCGCCATAGCAACCCTATCAGTTAATAGCGAAGTTACCACGGCCCCAACTCGCAGCATCTTTGGAACACTTCTAGGCCAAACAGCTGAGTAAGTCATATATACCAATCCCATACAGATGGCGATACGTTTGTGCAGGAAAATGGCACTGTAGTAATCTTGACCTTGGCACAGTGTTACACAAAACAGCCATTCAGCTCTTAACGTAGGACGATCGAATTCGCGCTTACAACTCGACATCTCAACATCTCACGCTTGGGACGGCCAGACATGTAGAGGAGTTAAACGTAACCCTAACCCCTTATCTTAATCTAGGACGCGTAGTTTTATTATTTTCGATTAAACCCAAACTGAGGAAGAGTGAGTCGGTAACGGGGCGAGCTTGACGCTTCACTAAGGTTGGGACCACGTCGCGACGAAGACAAGGGAATAGAATATGAGCAGGCCCACGTCAGAACCAAGTGAGATACGAGACACGATAAAGTTCAGCGAAAATGGGCCCGTGGCGCCGCAGTCTAAACGCGTCGAGACGCGTCTCAAGGATCACAGCGTCGCGAAAGGTTCGAGAGCTCGCCGCGAAGGCAGGCCGTCCCGTACCTCAAACCATAGCTCGAACTATACGCCACAAGAGAAGATAATGACTACCAATACACAGATCAAAACTCTGGCAAACCTCGTCAAGTCGCTCGTGAAGTTAATGGAGGAATAAGAGGAGTGACAGAAGCGGGCACATGCATCACTACAAGAAGCAATGGAGGAAGAGAAACTGGCGCACCTAAGTACAACTAGAGCCATTATAAGATACACTATAGGAGAGAACATTATGCACACTATTTAGCATACTATAAGCAAACACTTTATCAAAATTCCCTAGCCAAAGCAGTAACTTGTGTTGTGCTTGTCTAGCACATATGCAAGCCCGTGAAGCCCAAAGACGTGCTCTGGCTCATTCCACAGCCATTGAAGAATCTCCACAGCCCGACGGAGAAGTGGTATTTTCGGAGGTAAAAACTGTAACAGCTGTTCCTGTTGTCTCAGTGTGTGAGCGTAAGAGCCAACCACTATTAGCGGCCAAAATGTTGAGGTAATCCACGGAGTGTTGTTGATAGCCTCCCTGAACTCGATCGACTCAGCCACCAGCGGCTGTGATATTTGCAAAACGCGCTGCTCGTTAAGATAATAAGCAGAATATAAAAATATGAGCACTGCGTTTCTGACAAGCATTGCGGCCGCGATCTCGACTGCGTCCGGGCTTCGCTGATAGCGTTGTTCATCACTGTAAGCACAATCGTATGTCACTTTAACTGACCAGCTCTTAATGCGTTGCTCGAGATGTTGGAATAGCGAGTCATAGTAGCCCTTATAATCCTCCCCAGTCTCATGGCGCGGCCTAGTTGCAAGTTGGCATATCTGTGGAACCATTCCATAGAGCTCGGCAGCGCAACCAATGACACATCCAAAGGTGGCAAAGCGCCGGAGATGCTTGGATTGAAGCACGGAAGAGGTAGATATGGCCTTCACGTCATTGAGGTCCAGTGGCAGTCTCAAGCTTGAGCCCAGTTCATGATAGGCATACATTTCGAGCAACGCCCCAGCAAGCGGATGATAGCCCTGTTCATCGCTGCGTGAATGCACAGCTTGGGCCAAATGCCGAGAAGCACGATTATGAAGGAAAAAGGCGCCTTGAACGTTTCCGCTGAAAATCTATATTCCAAGTTAACGAATGTACAGGGCAACTTTGATTGAGGACAGTTCAGTATAGCCACCTCACAATATCTCACCTCATGTACAGAACAAAGAGTCGTGACAAGAAGTAACAGTAATGTGTCTTCAAACGACGCCACATCCCAACCAACTAAGGCGCCCTGTAAGTCCGCTACAGTTTGACCATAGTAATGCAGCGATTTTGTTACCGCCTCGGTATCCTCCGCATCTAAAGAGAACGCTCCAGTAGCCAAGACAGCATTCATAGCAAGCTGATGTGAGAAGGCCAAAGGGAGGGCATCACATAGGAAAGGATTGAGCAATACGTGGGGCGCTGCAAGTAGCAAGGGTGCTATACCCTCCGCATAGAACTGCAGTAGGCGTCGTGAAACTGGGTCTAGCCTACGAACAGTTTCCGGGAGACCTTCGAAAGAACCGAAACCGAGCGATAGATGTAGCGTAGGACTGACGTCCATGGAGGAAGGAGGAGGCGAAGAGGGCGAGGAGGGGTCGACTGATTGCAACTGCTCAACTGACGAACAACCCATTCTTATCCGCCAAGCAAACTCAGTGGACGAAATCCATGAACACTGCAAACCCAGCCGGGAGCAGGTCGCGCAGACAGGCTTGCGCTCGTCGCATTTCTTTTTCCGCAAGCGGCAACAGAGGCAGCCCGTCTTCTGGCGAGTCTTCCTGGGACGCGCCTTACAAGCCGCAGATCGACCCAGTGGTAGGAATAAGGACATGCCTAAAGACTAGCAAGGAACTTATGCATTTAAAGCAATATACGATGCGGACATGTGCTGGGTGAAAGTCGAGATGAGGCAGGAGAAGCATGGGGCAGGGCACTGTGATATTAGCGGCAGGCTTGGCATGGTGACGAGGAGTTCCGTGTGGAGTTCAAATTGTCGAACGCGGGGTAGCGAAGGCTACACTCTTCTCCCTGTACTATGTAATTGGAGGAGAGGTTAGGACAGGCCTTAAGGCCTTGAAGGGGTGTAACATAAATAGAGTTTTGTACAAACTAGGATGATAATCTGTTATATTTAACTTAGTTACAAAAACATTCAATATTTCAATGTAGGTAGAAGTACAGCCCTGGGCTATATATGTTCCGGCCCAACCGCCAACTCAACGTAGCTTTACAGTGTGGTTTGTATGTAAAGATACTTACTCCTAATTTCTTCTCTACTACTTCATAACTGTTAATAGGTAAGTTACAATTACTACGTCTATACTTTAATTCTAACTACTTCTACTCCTTCTAAAAGTAAATAAGTTTGTAGTAATGACTGTATTTTATGAAGTGCTTGCTAGATAGTACTTCTAAGTGTTTGCTTTTTACCTTCTAATTTACATAGAGATGATTATCCGTAGTAAGTACCTTGCAAATAAGTAACTTCGCATACAAACTATACTGTAAAGCTACTTTGAGTTGGCGGTTGGGCCGGTCGAACCCCCTAACTGAAAACTTGGTGGTTGGGCCAGCAGGTTGGTGAACTGGTCAGGTTGGTGGTTCAGCCGGTACATATATGTTCCGGCCCAACCACGAATATGAGGATAAAGAGAGCGTACATAGTGCACATAGCAGTATAAAGAGATAAGATTACTACTACCGAATAAATTGGAATAGAAAACAGTACCTTTGTATAAGGTAGTATTAGGTTACAAGACAGTGTTTTTTCGTATATCTCAAGTGTATATAAGTATATTGGTTTATAAGACAGTGTCTTATATATGTTCCGGCCCAACCACCAATATTACCCATTCGTGAATGGGCCGGCCCATTCACGAATGGGCCGGCCCAACCGTAAATGCAGCCCAACTATCAATGTAGCCTAACCGACAATATGAGGAGCGGTGTAGATAGTATAGTATTAGAAAATTCAAATCCTACTTCCTACTTCCTGTCTGTAATTACGATAATTATGGCTACTATTGCCTCGATTAACCCGTTCCCAAACGATGTACGCACTGCTTTTGAAGCCTATATAAGTAGCTCTACTTACTACAATCGTGAGCAATTATCACACGCAAAATGGAGCCAAATGCGTAATATACTACAGAATATTACAACATATACACCATCTAATTAAGAGAGTAGTAATCTTAAGCACCGTGCGCAGTCTCAGTTTGAGCTTATAGATGAGAAGCTTTATAAGAAAAGCAATATACGATATCTTTAGCCTCGATATGTTGTTCAAAAAGCAGAGGTATTTAACATTATTGCGCAAGAGCACCTGAAGCTTCTACATGCAGGCCGAAATAAGGTAAGCCTTTTATTTATGTTCTATTCTAGCTTAAGCTCTAGGTAGAGCTGTAGCTTATGCCTACTTTTACTATACTAACTATAAGAAGGTATAGCCTACAATCAAGCAACAGTACTATAGAATAAAGCGTGAGGATGTAGAGTTTATACTTAAACGGTGTAAGAATTGCACCTTAAACTAACCAAATACTACAAAAGCTCCATTAGTTCTAATCATCTCTAGTAAAGCATAGGAAAGGGTTCAAATCGACTTAATTGATATGCGCCATGAGCCTTCAGGGCGATACAAATGGATTTTACATATAAAGGATCACTTCTTAAAGTATACACAACTATACCTATTAAAAAGCAAGCATGCAGCGCCTATTGTAGAGTGCTTTGCTCAGTTTATTACAGCTTTCCTACCNNTTCTACTCTAGAAGTATGGAATCTAGGTGATAAATAGAGCGCTACAGTCACCACAAACCCAAGGCCTAGTTGAGCAGGCAAATGGGGTTGTAGAAGCAAAGCTACAGGCATGGAAAATGGATAATGGGTCTATAGAATGGAAGGATGGGCTAGTTGAGGTTATGCTCGTAATAAACACCTAAATCCACTTAACAATTAGGTGTGCGCTAGCTGAGCTCCTATTCCGAGACAGGAGCTCTCATATCAACTGGCTTAATAGTTAGGCCTAGAAGGATCTTACAGTTGGAGTTGAGCAGGAAGACCCAACAATGGGCCTAATTTTTGAGAGCAACCTCTAGTCTGAGCCCGAGCTGGAAGCCTCTGGCTCTAAGCTCGAGCTAGAGCTAGAGCGTGAGCTCTATTCTAAGCTCTGATATCAAGCTAGAGCTGGAGCCAGAGCTCAACCTAGAGCCAGAGCTCAACCCAGAGCTTAAGCTAGAGCTAGAGCCCAGCTCTAGCAAGAGCTAGAGCTCAGAATTAAGCTCTCTAGCTCAATGCTCAATTGCGAGCCTAGCTCTGGCTCTGAGCTCGAGCCAGAGCCAGAGCGAGAGCTCCATTCTAAGCTCTCTAGCTTAGGTTTTGATTTTTCTAAGCTAGAGCCAAGCTCTGGCTCCGAGCTCGAGCCTGAGCTAGATTGAGAGCTTGATTCTAAGCTCTCTCATATAGTTCCTACTTGAGCTCAGGCTTGAGTACTAGCTCAAATCCAGGCTAAGCCGGAGTTCCGTCTTAAGCTCAAGAACTCTAGACTCTAGGGCAGAGCCCAGCTTAGGGGCTCTAAGCTCAATTCCAAGCCGAGCTCTAGCTCCGAGCTTGAGCCAGAGCAAGCGCTCGATTCTAGGCTCTAGGCTCGAGCCAGAACTCGAGCTCGAGCTCAGCCTAGAGCCCAGCTCCGGCTCGAGCCAGAGCTCGGAATTGAGCTCTCTGGCTCAGGGCTCAATTCTAAGCCCAGCTCTGGCTTAGAGCTCAATTCTGAGCCCAGCTCTAGCTTAGAGCTTAAGCAAGAGCTTGATTCTAAGCCCCAGCGTGGGACCCGGGCTCAAGTGCCAGCTCAGCCTAGAACTGAGCTTTAGGCGACACCTAATCCTGTAATTAAGAGAGCTATAGCAGCTACTTAACGAGCAAGGATTTCTATAGTGCGGAAGTATACGAAGAAGCACGATATTCAACACTTTAATATAGG
>KV459612.1:0-13801 GCA_001662645.1 Pseudogymnoascus sp. 03VT05 | reverse complement strand
AGCTTTAGTTAAGAGACCAAAGCAGAAGCGGGCAAGAGCAGACACTACTGGAAATGTAGTATAGATTATTTAATTATATTACTCGTATTTACAGTTGGGCCGGCCCATTCATAAATGGGCCGGCTGAACCGCCAATTGCAATATTGGTGGTTGGGCTGGAACATATATAGTGCTAGTTCATATGGTGATCTAAAGCCTCCTCTTCTCCATCATCACTCTTAAACATTGAGAGCTTGCTGTTACTTCCTTCTGTGGCCTCGCTGCTGCCTTCTACACTCGTCTCTTCTTGTAGGTAATACTGGTTGCTCTTCTGCGCATTTGAGGCCTGTAGACTTGCCTTAGTGATACCTAATTCCACTGTATACTCTTCCTTAGTTTCAGCCTCAACCTTAACTTGAATTGTACCATTTTGACAAACTTCTTCTATCTTATAGATAAGCTGTGCTGTAACGTCCTCTTGCTCTTTATCTTGCTCTTTATCTTGCCTGTGCTAGTCTCTAACAATAATATCATCTAATGCCTTAATCTTCAACTCGAAATCCTTAGAGCTATTAGGGTTCAAACTCATACCTACACTCCTAAACGCCTTTATAATAGTCTCTTTGTACTTAGTATGAAGCCTCTTCCATGCCTATGCAACCTAATGCGTTAACATAACTCTCCTCTCTCCTATAGTATATTTCCCATCTGTCCATTGTTGAATATGGGCATCATAATGATCATCAGCCTCTTGTTTAATGAGCATTTTCATCAGCTGATTTAATGCAACATCTAAGACTTGTACAAAGCCAGTGCAACCTCTAGGAATAAGTGAGACAGTTGTTCTTAAGGCCTTAAAAGATGCCATGACTTCTGATGTATTATGGACCCGAAAAGCATTAATGGCAAGTAGCTTTAGCTTGTGATCTCGAGTCCTAAAGTCACTACACATCTTGTAGTTTTGACGAATCTATAAAAGCATGGTTTTTAACGTTACCTAAGCTGTTGGATTGAAAAGAACATCTACCTCTTTATGATACTCTTTCTCCTCTGTACGCCTCCGAGAATCACCTAGCTCTGCTCCATAGAATATAAGAAGAGGGCAAGAGCGAAGCTTTCCATCTGCAAATACACAAAGTTGTAAAGTGGCTTAGCAGCGGTCCCATCTACTCCTAGCCTCTTTAATCTATACTGTCTTTGCCCCTTTAAAATCATATGTCTTTCCTAACAAGAACTCAAACGTAATAGGCGTCTGATCCATATTAGCAATCTCTAATAATTTAAATCGTCTAACAAGAGGCACATCTTCTCCTTTTGGCAATCTATAATATGAATCCTCTAAAATGATAGTTTGCTGTCTGTTGAACTATAACCATGCTTAAACCTTCTCACGGAATGCTTCTGGTACTTTCTAGGCTTGCTTTGTCTTTGAACGCTATATAATATCCTAGCGCTTTCGAAATCCTTAGAACCAAGATGTTAAGAACTTAAATCTAAGGTATTCAAGTCTATTAGAGCCTATATTCCTAATGACTCGCTTAGGGTATAGCTTTGAATAGATCTGTCTTGCATTTGCATGAAACCAACGTGCTCTAACACCTCGTCCTGCATGCTGTGCCTCTGTAAATACCCTCATAAGTTCAACCTCCATTTCATGCTCATAACCCTGCTGTCTTTCCCCACCTCCATCTCCACGTTTTGACCCTTTCTTTTGCTCTCGGACTTTGTCCTTATCTTATATCCACTTCTTCATCAATTGATAGTTTATACCGAGATTCTTTGCTGCCATATATACTGTAATTGGCTTTGAAATCCCCTTTTTGTTCCTAAGAATTATTATTAACGCATACTAGATTGCAGCAAGTTTATGCTCTCGGGTATAGGATCTTCGTGTACGGATAGAGTTATCATTACTCAGTATAGCATCTTTAGAGTGCATAGCTAAGAACTGGCGTACAGTAGAGTTTTCATAATGCCGCTGGCCTGGCGCTGGTGTTGGAGTGAGGTTTGGAGTTAGGGGCGGGGTAAAGGCTCGAGGACGGGGTCCAGGACGTATACGGCCAGCAACTAACTTAATAGTACGCTGGCCTGGTTCAGGTGCTCTAATTTGCGGTATTCTCGGCATTTTCACAGTATCAATAGCTTCAGGAATTACGGGCTGAAGAGATTTATAGGTGGTGTTTCATGTAACCCCACTTATAAGACAGTATCGCCAATTATAAGACAGTGTTCTACAGTACGTCGCTCAGGTATATTGGGTTACAAAACACTGTTTTCTATTCCAATTTATTCGGTAGTTATTTAAGGAGAAAATATGAAACAGTATATACTACTATAAAAATAGGAACTGATTTGGATTGAAGTAGTCTTTGTTATGGGCTATAAATAAAAGAAATAGGTAGAGTAATAAGTGAGGAATTAGCGACTAAGATAGTGAACAAACGAATGATTTGAACAAACGAATGATTTCATAGAGTTCTAATCTCAAGGGCGCTAAGGTCATTCTCGGCCTCCCAAACCTGAAGAGTCGAAATGAAATCGATAATTCCCTTCCCCCAAGCAAGACCCCTCGCCATCTTGAACTGACCTTCCGCCGTCAGCGCTTTCTTGCGCGAACCCTCTGCATTGGCATAACTCGGTGTGCATCCAGGCAAAGCAGCATAGCCATATGCTTGTGAGGCGACCTGTATCGACCAATCCTCTTCAGCACTTTTTGTAGGTTCAATGATGAGTCTCTTTGACGGCTTGGACTGCTTCGTTGCCGCCGATATGATGTGTGCCGCATGGGTAGCCAAAACGTCCATGGAATGCACAACGTTGACTGTGCTGCCAGACTGCGCAAATCCCGTCAGCATCAAGTTGGGAAACCCTCGAGTCATCAGGCCATGGAACGTGGCGACGCCGCTACTCCACTTGTCGTCCATATTGAGACTGTCACGGCCGATAATCTTCAGACCGGCGCGATACGCGGGACTGCCGACAGTGAAGGATTCAAAACCTGTGCTGAGAATGAGAAGGTCAACGTCGTACTCCTTGCCCTCAAAAATAACGCCGTTGCTGGAGAGGCCGTCGACCCCCATCCCGGCGGTGTCGACCAGGGTCACGTTAGGTTTATTGAAGGTTTCAAGGTACTCGTCATGAAAGCAGGGTCGCTTACACCATCCGGGATACCAAGGCTTGAGACTCTCGGCAGTGGCAGCGTCTTTGACGATGGCTGCGGTTCTGGCACGGATCTCCTCTTGCCGTGGTATATCCAGAGCGTGCAAGTCGCTGACATACTGCTCGAAGTTGCCGGAAGTTAAGTTTGCGACACGTGGAGAGCCAACGAGGCCAGAGAAGGAGGGGAAGTTTGTCCACCCGTCATCGACGAGGTTTTTCTTTGGCGCTTCGACCCCGTTGCTTAAGAAGGCAGCCATGTTTTCTCGCCTGGTTCTTTGCCATCCTTTGCCTTTTGCAACCGATTCCCAATGTTCTGGGGTTATCGGTCGCTGGCTACGGACATTCACAGCTGAAGGCGTCCGTTGAAAGACGTAGAGCTGGTCCGCCCATTTTGCTAGTTGTGGCACAACTTGAATGGCAGTTGCCCCAGTGCCAATCAAACCCACCCGCTTACCCTTCAGCTTTTCCAGGTTCGGCTTCTCAAGTGATTCTGGACTGCCACCTGTATAGTTGTAGTCCCAACGGGAGGTATGGAAGATATGACCGGCAAACTTGTCAAGCCCATCCAAACGCGGCAGCTTTGGACGGTTCAATATACCAGCGGTCAAGGCTACATAGTCCGAACGCAATTTCAGCGCTTGCGTCTCGCCATTACGCCGATTCCGCGTGATCGAAGTCACCCACTGGGAATCGTTTTCATCCCAAATAATCTCGCTGATTGTTGAACCAAACGCAGCTCTGTCTCGTAAGCTCCATTTCCTTGCGACCATCTCTGCATATTCTCGAAGTTCCGAACCGTACGCGTATCTATGCTTCGGTGTGTAGCCCATCTCTTCAAGCAGTGGCATGTAGCACGAACTTTCCACGTCACACATCAGCCCGGGATACCGATTCCAGTACCAAGTGCCACCAAAGCCCCAGGCGGAATCGACGAAGATCATGTCTTCAGCGCTGAACAAGCCGCTTTCGAGGAGTCTGACGGCATAGAGAAGAGCGCCGAAACCGGTTCCAACAATCATGACCTTCGCGTGAGGTTTGTCTTGTATTGGATAGGGAATGTTGATGTCATCCTCCGGGGACCAAGGGTCGTCGGCGTAGTGGTTAAATTTTTCAGATTTTGCAATATCGACATATTGGGCGATTCCTTCTAGGCGGATACGCTTTGCTCGTTCCTGCTCGTACTTGGCGAGAATTTGTTCGAACGGATCCTCAATAGGGGTGACAGACCCCATAGCGTTTGTATGTAGAGAAAACGCCTAGAAAGATGAAGCGTGACGGTCTGTAAAATTAAAGTAGGCACGTTGAGTGACGGTCTGTTTATTGGCAAGAAGTAGCACTCCAACAACTTTAAGTATGCGAAGAACCCAGTTTGACTTTTTGCTGCTTTCTCACATCCTCGGCACGTCCTACACTAAGGAATGTACAAGTATCGGAAACCTCATCACTTTCCCCACTGCTCCATTCCATATTCGTCGCAACGACGCTCATGTTCATGATCACCAGATGAAAAGGTCCGTACAATACATAGCGTGTGGCGGCGCTTAGATTTCTCTCGTGTTGAAAGCATGCCGCGTGTTGCATCTACGCGCTGCGTGGTAGGAATGCGGGGTCCTCCTGAATCGGTCATCATGCCACATATTCTAGGCAATCTGTACTTTGCATATAGATCGGCACAGAATCTAAGATAGTAAGACATGCAGCGGGGTCTAATTAGCATTTCATAGAGATTGTAACATTGCGGGGTTCTCCAAAAGCGGTGGACTCTAGTCTTATCTAAGCGCCAACCCCTCAAACAGCTCCCCGCCTATACAATCCGCAGTGGCGAGTAGCATCGGGTCTTCTCGTGTTGCGAAGATCCAGATTCGTAGTAGATGACTTAAGAAGGGATCACAGAATATTTTATAGTCTAATATTATTTTTGACATGATCGTTTGTGACTGACTTTACTCATCTGGAGGAACGCACATGAACAGGGCTAGCAGGCACAATTACGTTCACTATTTTTTGACCCTATTCCATAATCGCAATGAAATATCCCCAGAATCTTCAGCAGAGCCTCGCTCAATTAATCGACGAATACACGAATAAGAACCCCGAGTCTGAGTCTACTATCACCCGCGCCTCCTCAGTGCTTCCTGGCGGGACTACACGATCAGTCCTCCTCTACAAGCCCTTCCCAATATGTTTCGCAGGAGGAATAGGCCCGAAATTGACCTCAGTTGACGGCCACGAGTATCTGGACTTTGTCTCTGAGTACTTCGCCGGCATGTTTGGACATTCACACCCAAAGATTATTAACGCTGTGGAGAACGTACTGAAGACCGGATTTACTCTGGGAGGACCAAACCTATACGAGGGAGAGCTTGCAAAGCTGCTAGTTGCGCGGTTCCCCAGTGTGGATTCCATTCGATTCTGCAATTCGGGAACGGAAGCAAACACAATGGCAATCGCTACGGCTCTCGCGTACAACAGAAGAAAGAAGGTATTGCCTTTCGATATGTTCCTATCGTAGATTGGAAAATGAATTATAATCAAGCTGACAAAGGTCTCAGGTCATGGTCTTTGAAAATGGCTATCATGGCGGCACTTTGTCCTTCTCAAAGGCAAACCCCATGATTCTTCCTCACGACTTCGTCTACGGCCACTTCAACAACATCGAACGAACACTGCTAAAGATTGACATTGAGATTGGCGTTATCCTCGTCGAGCCGCTGCAGGGCTCCGCCGGCTTGATCCCTGGTAACAAGGAGTTCCTGAAATTCCTTCGCGAAGAAGCCACACGCATCGGCGCGGTCTTGATCTTCGACGAAGTCGTGACTTCACGTCTCTGGTATGGAGGACTGCAGGAATTCCACAACATCATGCCCGATATGACAACAGTGGGCAAACACTTTGGTGGCGGATTTTCATTTGGCGCTTTCGGAGGTAGCAAGAGCATCATGGAGCTGTTTGATCCGGTATCGCCCCGCTGCTTGTACCACTCTGGTACTTGGAACAATAACTTATTTTCCATGTCTGCCGGAGTGGAAGCCACGAAGCTCTTGACCCGAGAAGCGATCGAAAAGACCAACGAACTAGGGGATGCGTTGCGAGAAGGTATACGCAAGCTATTCGACACGAAGCACCCCGGACTGCTTGTGGCAAGAGGTTGGGGAAATGTAGTTGGTATCTATTTCAACGGCCCGGATGCCGCGACTCTGCGAGAGGCGTTGTACTTTTACATGCTCAACAACAACATCTATATGGGACCACGCGGGTTCATTGCGTTCAATATTACTCACGAGCCGGAGCATGTGGACATTATGTTGGCCGCTCTAGAAAAGTTCTGCGATGAGATCCTGTATTTTAGGCCTATCGAAACTTACCGTTTGTAGTTTATATAGCATAATAGGAATAGAATTGTCGTATAGTAGAGTTATAATCAATGCGCTTTTCTTGCTCCATGGTTTTTGCAGACGAGAGTAACGCAGGTGTGGTAGAGATGACAACATCTTAGACCTTGACATGGCGGGCCGACTTCTAAAGGAAACATATCACCTCACCCGCGGCAAGTGATGGAATCGTAGCATGAGGCTAGATGTTGAAAAAGCTGTGTAGAAATAGTATATCCACACAAATCCCCGCATGAAGCTGTTCTACGCTCACCTGCCTACACCTAGCCTCGGTTCGTTGCTGCAAAAATTTCCGCTTCCCTGCCTACGTCTAGCCTCGGTTCATTGCCGCAAAATCATGTATGTAATATCCGCAGATCTCCAGTATCATTTGATTATAATGCTGGAACCAGTTGCTCAGGGTTGGTTATGGGCGCTAGTGCACTACCCCAAAAACCCCAAAACGAACCAAAATAGTGGCCACTAGCGCCGTACTATCTAGGCGCTGCCAACCCTAACTACATTCCGAGATGCTCAAGTAATCAGAAACGCACTAGTTTCCTTTGTAGTTATTGTTCCGACATGGTAAACCCCCCCCCCCCACCAAACACTATTAGGTAGAGGCAATGCATTCTGCCTCTTGCTCTGGAAAGAAATTGTGATTACAGAATCACTGTAAGGATCCGCAAGAATTGTTGCTGTAATCTCCTGCGACCATAAGAACTCAGCCAACGTCCCTGCAATCAATAGTTAAATCGTTTATCCATATTTGTGTCTCTATGAGAGCGTCGAGTCTGCTACTTCTGAGTTTACGTCCACGTGGTTCCTTCAGTCACCGTCTCACGCATCTGCATCTCTTACTTTCCTTTCGTTTTTGAAAGTTACAATGCCACCACAGGCAAACGAGGTTTCGCAGAACAGTCAGGCTGCGGTAAGCAAAGCTTTGTTCGCACTCTGTGCCTAATGCTACGATAACCTAGTACATAGCTAACTTTCAGCCTTCTTCACCTCCATAGTGCGATTGTCTCTCCACGTCTTTTCCAGACAAGACTCTGCTGAGAGGAACACCGGCTTATGAATTGGCCCGATCCCAGTACTGGACACGGGTGCAGCAAGAAGCATCTCCGGCGTGCATATTTCAACCTGTTGACGCCCCAGATGTGTCCGCTGCGCTACTCATCCTAAAGCAATTCAATTGCCCTTTTGCTATCAAAAGTGGAGGACACGGCAAATTTCATGGCGAGTCCTCCATCGACAACGGCGTCACCATTGATTTGGCATATATCAACCATATAAATCTTTCTGAGGATGGTCGCACAGTTGTTGTAGGGCCTGGAAATCGTTGGCGTGAGGTCTACATGGCTTTACAACCATTTGGCCTTACCGCCATCGGTGGCAGAGCGTCCACAGTTGGTGTTGGTGGATTCCTCCTTGGCGGTACGTTGAGAATTTTTGACAAAGATGGTTAATTGCAATGTGTGGCGTATAAGAATATTTTGCTGATATGTTGTGATGTTTAGGAGGTATCTCATTTTTCACAAACATCTATGGATTTGCAATGGACAACATTCGTTCCTTTGAGGTCGTTCTCGCTGATGGATCCGTCGTGAATGCCGATAAACAGACCAGTCCAGATCTCTATAAAGCTTTACGAGGTAGTGGAGCCAACCTCGGGATCGTCACGTCTTTCACCCTCGATACCATCCCTTATACCGGGATGTATGGCGGCCATCGGATATTCGAGCCTAGGCAGAGCGAGGCCGTCATGAGTGCGTTTCTCAAATACGGTGATAACATCCAAAAAGATCCAAAAGCATTTGTCATTCTTGCCATAACTACAGAAGAAGAGAAATGGATATGGGCAACCGGCATGTACTACTGCGACAAGCTGATGGATGCCCCTGCTTTCAGAGATTTAAAGGCTATTCCTGCAGTGCTGGACGATTCACAAGTTCAGGAGCAAACTGATCTCATTGAAAGCATGGCGTCTTCATATCCTTGTAGTATACAGAATACGTTTTGGGTTCTATCAACTAAGCCAAACGCTCACATCCTCCGTTACATGGTAAAAACGTGGGCTGAGGAGATGAACCACGTTCGAGAGGTTGAGGGGATGAAAGCACAGCTTGCCATACAGTATTTCTCGGACGGGGTGATCATGCGAGGGACTAGAAGAGGCGGCAACGCCCTAGGCTCCAGCATTGAGGAACCATTTATAATGTACAACGCAGAGCCTCAGTGGGCTCACGCAGAAGACACACCTCGCGTTCTTGCTGCGGTAGAAGCAGCCTTCAGAAGGACGGAGGCTGAGGCAAAGAGGTGTGCTGTTCTCGTCGACTACTTGTACAGCAATTACGCGAGTCAGTACCAGGACCCTTTTGGGAGCTATTCGCAGCAAGCGAGAGTATTTATCAAAAGGACGGCAGACAAGTACGATCCCGATGGCGTATTTCAGCGGTTGCGAGGCGCTGGCTTTAAGCTGACTGGAACTCTTAGCTCAGCCACAGCTAAAGAGGAGTTGGAACGAAGGAAGACACTTCATCTAAACCTGTAGAATACATAATGTCGATTGTGTCATTCCAACTGGAATAGTTTGTGTGCGGTCTGCGATATCTTATACAAGTGCTATTTGAACCTTCTTACATTAGATCGGTTACAATGATTGTTGTCATCCATTTTAAAGAGCTGGGAGCAGAACATGTCGTACGAAATTAGATACCTTGATAGCTCTTGTTCTTGCTACACACCACCATATTGTACTGATAAAAAATTAGACATAGTGTACTATGAAGACGAAGATTCTCACAGATGGTACATAAAGAATGGTGGCCATAAGTAGTGTGCGCCACGGGGGACCGTCGGTTTGGAACCGTCGGTTCGGAACATTTCCAGACCGGACCGCGGTCTGGTCTGGAAATATTGGAAAAACCGACCAGACCGGTGCGGTCCCCTAACGGTTCCTTGGCAAACCAATGTGGTTTCCGAGCGCGAACCAAACTTCTAGATTATTACTGGGCTACGGCCTTTACTTATGCCGTCGCCCTCGGAGCTATTCCCCGTACGAAACATACTAATTTTCACTAAGTCCAGCTACGTAAACCCGTGATCTCTGCCTAATTTTTTAGGCTAGAATCACACCAACACGTGCAATCTGTCACATGTGTATATTCAAATCTACGACAACTTCACAGATAGATATATTTAGTGTAGTAAACGAATTCATTTGGTATCTACTTCCCCTAGTATTAGTTCCTCCCTTCCTTACTCAAAGTAGCTGCCCTAGGAACTGGAACCCCGTCATATAGAGCCTCATTAATTACACTAGTTTCATGTCCTTCTGCTGAATGGTAACACGCTTTGCATAGATCGCAGCAAGTTGCATCACTATAATGATTACTATAATGATTACTATAAAATGGATGTTCACTTACTCTTAAACTCCTTAACCAAAGTGGTCTCAGCTGCTTCTTGTAGTGCAGAAACTGCAGTCGCTTGGATTTAATAGGGCAATTTAAGGTCAACTATGATCTCTTTAATAAGGCAGACGAATGGCACACAGGGAATGAGTATCTCTGTTGTTTTCTAGTATCGCTTGATTTAACAAAGTGCAACAACTATTTAATGTTAGTAAGAGCTTTATAGTAATAAGTATAGTAATCAACCTACTACCTAGCTTAGAACGACGCTTCTTCGCCTTCATTATAGTCTTCCCACCTACTAGTGCCTTCCTTAGGGCTTTGCTAGCTGTATTCTAGCAAACTTGTTTATAGCGAGCCATGCTAGATATCTTAGGTTCTTTCTAGCTTAGTACTTAGCCTAGTGCAAGAGTTGGGATTAAGCCTTAGGAAGCCTTAGGCTAGGTTAGAGGAGGTGATTAAAGTTGTTGTTAACGCTGCCTAGAGCGCGTTAGTGTAGTTAGAAGGCAACAGCAACCTATGAACTTAGGACCTTTGTGTAGGGCCCTAGTACTATCTTCTGCCGTTTTAGAATCTAAACTTAAAGTTATAGGGTCTGCGTTGTTATAGGGCTTGTTATCTATATTACCCTAACAAGGTGTTACTATAAGTATTACTATAGTATAAGAAGAGTGGTTTACTTACTAGTCTACTCATAAGTAGCTTATTACATAATAACAGAAAGGTTAAGGGAGGAAAACCTAAATTTAGGTAGGTGTTATGTTCTAGGTGAATTGCTAGCTTGTTTAGCAAATTATCTTAAGCTTCACCTATTATATAGTAATAGGCGTATTAAGTGAATTCTACCATAACAACACATAACAACAATAGGAATTCTAAGCTTCTAAATCCCCTACTTCTACCACCACCTAAGCTTCCTTCTTCTGGATTTCTAAGCTTCTGCTACTACCCTAAGCTTCCTACTTCTACCACCACCTCCTAGCTTCCTTCTTCTGGATTTCTAAGCTTCTGCCACTATAGTCGCCTTCTTCTGTCCACCCACCCTCTACTACTAAGGTAAGTCTTTACTCCCTCCTACTATTAGTTACTTTTATAGTAACCATTATAGTAATCACCCATTACCTACTATAGTCGGAAAGCGTAAAGAATCAACTAAGAAGTTGACTAACAAGAAAGCCAAGCGTGTATAGAACCGCTACAACAATATAACAGAATAAGAACTTAAGGTTAATAATGCAAAGAGGGCTAATATAGCAGCTACTACATACGCTGTTAAGAAACTCTAGGAGACATAAGCTTTTAAAGCCCTTAGCCTAGTTGAACAACAAGAGAAGATTCAGTCTAAGAAGGACGAAGTGTAACGTAGACAGTAAGCTCCCTTCTCCTACTTTATAGTAATCATTATAGTAACTAGGAAACAGCATTTAGGATGGCAACCATGCTTCTATCGTTTAACAACACCTTAGGATTAGAGAAGGTGGAGGAGCGTACGTTGTGTAGGACAACAACAACCATGCCTAGGAAACTAAAGATGAGGACGATGAAGTTGCCTAGGAAGCTATGTAGAGAGCTAACGAGTTGGCTAATGGTATTAGGATTAAAGAGATTAAGAAGGTCTAGCTAGAAGTAGAGACCTAGACTAAAGCCTTAACTAAGGTATAATTAGCTCTACTATTAGGGGACTAATACTAATATAGACCTAGAGAGTAGAGCAGCTTGCCTTCACTATTTGGCGCTGTAAATGGTCAACGGCATATAAGTCAACTCTAAAGCTTATAAACAAAGTGAATATGGATCCTAACTTCCTTAAGAACCTTCCTCTAGCAATTAATGAGGAGACTAGGTAAGAGCTACTATAGTAATCATTATAGTAATCAGCTAACACGTATGTATAGAATCTACTACAAGAAGATCCCTCCCTACCTATATTTCACGAAGCTTTAATTAGCTGTCTAGAGGAACTTTATGTCATAGAACTTTAAGGATAGGCAGGTTTCTCTTCCTAGACCTGCTAATTAGTACCCTAATGGGTACAACACTACTTAACATGGATTCTAATTAGATAAAGATGCTACTAGTGCATTTAAGGCTTAGGAGATGCTAAGGGAGAAGGCTAAGCTAGTGAATTTCAAATAGATCTTGCCATCTAACAAGAAGTTAGCTGTATTACCTCCTACTAAGGAATCAGACGAGCTTCTTGCTAAATTCTATAATATGTAGATCTAGTCATACTTTTAGAATAGTCTAGGTAGCTTAATCCACTACTTCTAACGCTATAGTTCCCTAGATTACTATAAATATTACCATAATTGGCTCTTATTCTTAACAGCCTATATTACTAAAACCTACTATTAACATATACTCCATAAGCAATCTAAAATATTCTAAATAGGTAAATTCAAGTGAATAGGGAGGTACGTACAAGAGGTATGTATAGAATAGATATGTTCCAGCCCAACCACCAATATTACTCATTTGTGAATAGGCCGGCCCAACCGCCAATGCAGCCCAACTGTCAATATGAGGAGCGGTGTAGATAGTATTAGAAAATTCAAATCCTACTTCCTACTTCCTACTTCCTACTTTCTGTCTGTAATCACGATAATTATGGCTACTATTGCCTTGATTAACCCGTTCCCAAACGATGTACGCATTGCTTTTGAAGCCTATATAAGTAGCTCTACTTACTATAATCGTGAGCAATTATCACACGCAAAATGGAGCCAAATGCGCAATATACTACAGAATATTACAACATATATACCATCTGATCAAGAGAGTAGTAATCTCAAGCACCGCGCGCAGTCTCAGTTTGAGCTGATAGATGAGAAGCTTTATAAGAAAAGCGATATACAACATCTACAGCCTCAATATGTTGTTCAAAAAGTAGAGGTATTTGATGTTATTGCGCAAGAGCACCTTAAGCTTCTACATGCAGGCCGGAATAAGGTAAGCCTTCTTTCTATTCTAGCTTCTATTCTAGCTAGAGCTCTTACTTAAGCTCTAGCTGAAGCCTGGGCTCAAGCTCTAGAGTCTACTTTATAATATTAATACTAACTATATAAAGGTATGGCCTGTTATCGAGCAACAGTACTATGGAATAAAGCGAAAGGATGTAGAGTTTATACTTAAACGGTGTAAGAATTGCACCTTAAACCGACCAAATACGACAAAAGCTCCATTAGTCCTAATCATCTCTAGCAAAGCATGGGAAAGGGTTCAAATTGACTTAATTGATATGCGCCATGAGCCTTCAGGGCGATACAAATGGATTCTACATATAAAGGATCACTTCTCAAAGTATACACAACTATACCCATTAAAAAGCAAGCACGCAGGGCCTATTGCAGAGTGCTTTGCTCAATTCATTACAGCTTTCCTACCTCCGAAGATTATGCAGGCTGATAATGGGAAGGAATTTAAGGGTGCTCTCCTTATTCTACTCCGGAAGTATGGAATCCAGGTGATAAATGGAGCGCCACGGTCACCACAAACCCAAGGCCTAGTTGAGCAAGCAAATGGGGTTGTAGAAGCAAAGCTACGGGCATGGAAAATGGATAATGGGTCTACAGAATGGAAAGATGGGCTAGTTGAGGTTATGCTCGCCATGAATACCCAAATCCACTCTACAATTAGGTGTGCGCCAGCTGAGCTCCTATTCTGAGACAGGAGCTCTCATATCAACTGGCTTAATAGCCAGGCCCGGAAGGATCTTACGGTTGGAATTGAGCAGGAAGACCTAACAATGGGCCTAATTTTTGAGAGCGACCTCTAGTCTGAGCCCGAGCTAGAAGCCTCTGGCTCTGAGCTCGAGCTAGAGCCAGAGCGAGAGCTCCATTCTAAGCTCCAAGCTCGAGCAGGAACTCGAGCCAGAGC
>KV459611.1:1796-33180 GCA_001662645.1 Pseudogymnoascus sp. 03VT05 | reverse complement strand
GAAGAAGGAGAAGAAGGAGAAGGGGAAGGGGTACGGGATGGATGAGATGGGGGATGGGTCTAAGCATGTATGTAGTTTTAGTAGTAGAGTACATATTTACGGTAGTAATGTACATACGACAGGACGAAGAAAAGAGCAGGTGAGATATGTATGTGCGTGTTAGAGGTACATGCATTCACTATACGCATTTATACTCACTACTGTCTGTAGTGTATGCAATCAATGTACACACACACATACTATGCGGGCGTCGTCGTGTATCGCACACAGCAGCGGCATCATCGCCCTCAACTCCCCTGTGCCCTGCACCCATTGCACAAAGATGGCGATCCCCCCCCTGTCCCATCGAACGGCCTCTTTCTTTTTCTGGTCCCGGGCGGCGGCGCGGCGGGCGGTGCCTGTTCGTGTTCCTGTTTGTGGCTGCCGTGATGTCTCACTCTTGATTGCATCACAGTTGATTGTTTTTTTTTTTTTTGTTTTTTTTTTGTTTTCTATCGGTTTTGTTATTTTTGGTCATATTTGCTGTTTTCCATTCCCGTAGTTCCCGATCTCCCCGGTGAAAGCCCCTTGCTCCTTGCTGAGTGAGTACTTAGGGCGTAGATTGTGTGGTTCTGTGTTCTATGTTGAGGTGTATAAAATGGATGAGGTATATGACAGCGCGCGATGCAGGTAGAGTGAGTGAGTGAGTCGTGAGTCAGTTACTGTTACTATACAGCCCGTTTAGCCAGGTAGAGTAGAACAGAACAGTTGAATAGAGTAGAGTAGAGTGAATATGTGCATAATTACTGTACAGCTAAGCCAGTATGCTATGAAATGAAAAGAGTACATCGCGTCTCTACAGATATACGAGATACGCCATGTACTTTACACTCTCTTTGTATCGTGCAGCAATGTTAAATGCCAAATGAAATGGGATCGGTCGGTTCCGGGGCTGCGGTACGGTAAAGAAGGGGTGCAGGCGGGAGGGAGGGGAGTGGGTGTAGGTGTAGGTGTAGGTGTAGGTGTGGATTTTGGATGGATGTGGGTGTGGATTGGGGGCAGGTGTGGGTGTGTGTGGGAGTGGGTGGGTGTGGATTTTGGATGGATGTGGGTGTGGATTGGGGGCAGGTGTGGGAGTGTGAGTGTGAGTGGTAAAGCTGGTGTGGGTGTGGGTGTGGGTTGGTTACAGCTTCTTGGTAAAAGGGGGGTATGCCTAGAACACTGCCTATAGTTGGCACCACCCACCATTCGACAATGAATGACCGTGAGCGTTTCTACTTTCTTCTTTCTTCTTTCTTCTTTCTTCTATATGATTTGTTCTCTCGGTGCCTGGGTATCCCCTACCTCTTCATCACAGCACAGACAGAACAGCTGCATCCTACCCAGTACTTCCACTACAAACAGACCCCATACCCTTCCCTTTCGTCACCTTTTTCTCCCTCCGAAATCCCAAAAGGGGCAGTCACTAGGGTGACTAGTTTCCAAACCGACGAATCGGGTATCATAAGCGGCGTCCAGGGGTTCTGTTCGTCCAGCCTAACCCTGTTTGTCACCAAACCACTAAATCTCATCACCTTTCCTCTACAAGGTAAAGTACCCATCTGATCCTCTCTCACCCTCATCTCTAGATTTCTCTCTCTCTAGATCTCTCTCTCTAACTCAAATAAATCACAAATAATCACACATAATCACATATCCTCACATATTCATTGGACTATTATTATTAAAGTGGCGAAAGAAGCAAACAGAAAACTCCTCATTCCCTATATCATGAATTATTATTAGCTTCCTAACCCAGCCCATTCAATTCAAATCCAGGCAAAATCAAATCCTTGCCCTATCCATCCTGCCTTCCTTCAAATGTCCCCCAGGCAACCGCGCGCCCTGAGAGTCACTCCAGCGCATTGAGTGGAGAGCGAGCACGTTTCACCAACTTCCAAGCACCTGCCTTCTTGTCGCTCTCTATCGCTCATCCCAACCAAATGTGATGGACGATGATGATATGATGATGATATGATGATGGTATGAGTCGCATGATTGCCTTCCTCATAGGTCAAAGGGTCAAAGGGTCAAACTTGCAAACACAGGCACAGGCAGCCCGCACAAACATCAAGGGACCAAACAGGGCACAAGGCACTGACTGCGCACTTTGCGGGTACTCTTCGGCGACTGTGACTATACTGGACACGCTGTACTGGAGACACGCACTCTCTGACACGCGAACAGACACCCTCAACGCAATCTCAACACACGACAAAATGGTCAAAATTTCATCTCGGTCGCTGAAATTAGCTACAGTTCGTCCACTATGTACCTTGCCGATGCAAGGTTAGTGTGCGGAAGGTACCTTGCCTTACCAGACTACTGTGCCTACCCACGGTTGTAAAGTGGTACTGCACCCTACGGCTACTACGACTACAACTACGACTACGACTACGACCTACTGGTGTTGGGATGGATGTGAGATGGATGTACCCTAAATACACTACAAAAGTACAGTACACTTTTCTCCGTTGGGAGGGTCTCTTTCGAAGGGTCTCATGCATGGAAGCAACGCGACATGGGTTATGAAGACGCATGGAAGCCTCCTAATCTCACGACGGGCAGGGGAGGGGGGTGGAGGGGGCCCGGTAGAACACTCAAACCCCTGTCGCAGAACTTTCGCTGCCATCCATATCCATTACAGAGTAACACTACAGAACTTACCCACCACGCAAGCATCCGGAGCCGATGATGCAGATGTGCCGCAAACACAGGTGGAACCGTACTCTTCACGAGACAAGCAAGCCATGGATGCGCTTCGTCCACCGCACATACGCACACCCACACACGCACCTCTGACCTTCTTTATCCAGCCGTGGGCTACCACCTTCCACGGCAAAAGTCAACGTGGTCTGCCTGCCAGGACACAGTATGCAAGAACTGGCTATTCCCGGATTCAACAGGGGGTCGGGCAGGCACAGGCAAGCTCTCCCCATCCATTGCCAAGGTAGCCAGTCGGACCCCCCACTTTATAATATGAGGATTTGCGCAAGCTTTTCCGCATGCCTGTTTCTCCCCCAAGTCGCCCAGAAGCGTTGGCCTGAGGCGTCATACTTGGTACGAAGGTACTACTCTCCTGTAACAACAGCACTGTGGATGAAGCAGTGGAGCCGCGAGTGAGGCTGTCGGGCTGGTGGGTCGTGCCCTGATCGCTGGAGCAGACACACTACTGTACGGATGTCTCTCGCGGAGCCGGGTTTGCAGAACGAGAGAAAGGAGACCCGAGACAGGGTGGGGCACGTGGACAAACTGGAGGCCCAACGGCAGTTCACTTCCAAGGCCAGACTGCTGGTTGAGCAGCAATAGTGATTCACTCTCCACGTGCGGGAACGGGCGCGGAAACAGAACAGGACGCATCTCCGCAGCGCATTACTCGTATCACGGAAAGTTCAGAATGCCAACCCAGACTTATGGCCTCGTCCAGCCCTCCTTCAAACGGGCCGCCGTGCGCCTAAGCCAAGCCACCATGATCTGACACTAAGACAAAGCGCATCCAGGAGTTCGGTCTGGTAACACCACGGAACTCGTCCAAACATCCAAGCGCAGACGACCTCCGCTGCGAAAGAGTTACGATGTACAGTACAAAATAGAAAATAATGCAGCCGCCCCTCTCGTACCTTTCCAAATGACCCTAAGCCCCTTTCAGCAAACGCTGCGATCGTTGGCCCCCCCACCCCACCACCAGCCTTCCGCCGGGATGGTGCTACGGAAGCTCTCCTGCAGCTTCCCCGGCGCCACGAGGCAACCGGCTGCACATGTCTCCGCCGCCCGCGGGAGCTGTACCGTAGCTGGTTCATTCTGCGCCGTACCTGCATCGTCCGCACTTCCGCTTTTTTTCGGCAAGCCTTCTTCTTGGACGCGCCGCGCAGCACGGGAAGGAGCCAATCCATGCCATGCAATGCAAAAGCCAGGCCCGCTGTTTGTCTGAGTCGTCTCTGCCTATCTGCGAGCACTCCCGATTCGCGGTTTCGGATTCATTACCGACGCGGTGGGAGGGTTGCGAGTCGTTGACGGGCGGTGATTGACACGCCACCCGGGCTACAAGTCACATATCCCTTTTCGAAAAATGCATCGCGATTTTACGTGTCTCAGTCAACTTTTACGATGATATGTGGCGTTTGTTAAGATGTGTCTGATTGACGGCACTTACTTAGGGCTCCGCTCGGGAGGCTGGGCCAGGCTTCTGTGTGTCCACCCGCAGGTGATTCTGTGGAATGGAATGCAGTTCGTCTGATAATTCACGGATACGTGCAGCGAAGGCGTCGGGATGGGCCTTGCGATTCACGATCGCGTTTGTTCGCCTCCATTCCACTTCCCAACTTCCCACTTTCCCCTTCATCGAACCCAATATCCCACCAAGAAACCAAACCACTCGGCACGCACCCGAAACCCCACCCCCTAACATACCCTTCCGTTCCCTTCCTTCCCTCGCTCCCTTTCGTCCCCCACCCAACCCCATTCCTCCATCAAGCAAGTAATCACCACCACCACCACCACAACCACCATACAACCCCGGAGAAATCTCTGCCCCCTATCCTGAAACACCGCCCGTCACCTACCCACCACCACGGAGCCGCCCCCCCCATCCCGCGCACGGGATCCGACCGCGCGGAGATGAGCGTGCCTCTTCGGGCTAGAGCCGGCGGGCGTGGTGGGTTGTAGTACCTGTATCCCCTTTTGCGGGGCGGGCGGGCGCACATGCGGTCGGTCGATCGCCGCCGGCGCGTCGGTCGTTCTTTGTTCTTTGGGATGGAGCTAGATTTCCTATTTCTTGGTTCTACCGAGTACCATTTTCCCTTTTTTTTTTTGCCTTTTTTTCGAAAAGGCAAGGGAGGAGGAGGGAGGGAGGGAGGGAGCGCGGGTGTTGTTGGGCCGGGGGAGCGGGCGGTAGGTGCCGTTGGTTGGGGAGGGTACAGTACCAAATCTACTCTACTGTGCTACTTACGGTATGTGTGGTGCAACAGTGCAGACGCGCGTGAGGGTTTATTTGGAAGGCCTATGCACGCATGGACGCTGCAAAAAGGGAGTGAAAGCGGCTGGTTTTTTCTTTCTGGGATGTTGAGTGAGTGAGGCCGTTTGAATGAAAGAATCTCCGAAATGCAAATGCGCGACCGTTGCGGTGCCGCAAATTATCCCTAACCCTGCCCGCTGCCGGGCCCCTACCTGGCTGAGTGAGCTATGGGCATGCATGGCTGGCGGCCGTGGGCGCCCGCAGCATCTCAGCGGGTTTTTTGGTTGCACGACCGACCCTTCTCACCCGGTTCGTTCTCGGTCCCTGACATTCAACCGATGGAAACGGAAGGGGCACGGAAACAGTCAGCTTGCATGCATGCATGCTACAGGTAAGTTCCCGGAGCACAGCAGCATACCGGTGCCGAGGCTCGCGCAAACTCCAACACCTCCCTCCCGCAACATTCCGCCCTCCCTCATCACAGCAGCAACACAATCCCCAACTCCCAACCCTAGCGACGATCAAACCACCTCCTCCTCCTCTGCTACTGCTACTGCTACGATCCAGGGGGGAGAGACGCAATGCAATGCAATGCAGCGCACTGCACTGGACGGACTGCAATCTACCGGTTGCCACGTGTGCGCAACGTGGTGTTTTGTAGTAGCAAGTCCCAGGGGATGGGGGATCGGACCGAGCGGGTGCTTGGGGGGCGGGATGGGTGATATGGGCGGGTATTTTGGGGGGAGGTGGTGTGGTGGAGGTTCACGATGGGAGTGTGGGTGGTGGGGGGTGCGTTCAGAAAGTAGGAAGGTAAGTTGGGTGAGGTAGGTTGGGAGGTGCTGTGCGTGGCATGTGTCCGTACTGCTTGCATGGCTGTACTCTACGATTTCTTTGCGCGGGGTGGGGGGAAAACAACGACAGTAAAAAAGGTAAGTACACAACTCCCTCATTCCACCATCACACTCATTCATTCATCTCAACACCGCAAACGCTCACAACTCGCCGGTGACACTTCACACACACCCACAAACAAAAGACATACACAGAATCAAAAATCGTAGCGTGTACATACACCCTATATACGTATATACCCCCGCACTCACCCTTCATCACGCCTTATCAGCCAAACAACCCCCCACATCCTACCCGCGCGCAGATCCCCCACGCCCCCCACGACCCTCAACCCCCCTCCCCCCTCCCTTTTGCAACTTCGATCATAGATCCCGATGCGGTGCAGGCACTATATCGTATCGTATCGTATCGTGAGTTTTCCTAGCCCCTCCCACCCATCCCATACCAATACCCACCATGCCGCACCCATATCCACTCACCCGGGACCGGCAGTCTAGCCCTAGTCCAGTGTGTGTGATATGATCCTTAACCCTTCCAACCCACCCCCACTAGTTCAACTAACGGAGGGGTTAGGGATTATGATTTGCGAGCGATTACCCCTCAACCATCACGTTCGCAAACGCATCGTTCATCTCGCTCCGCGACGTCTCGGCGCGGTGAGGTGTGGCGGGTTGGGAGGTGCCGGAGGAGAGGCGGTCGGTCATTAGGGAGAGGAGGACGGAGGGGACGGAGGCGTCGGTGGCGCGGATGGTTAGGCGGAGCATCTGGGGGGTGGGGTGTTAGTCGTCGGGTTCTGGATTGTCTCGGGAGTTGGGTAGGGAGAGCAGAGCACGCCATTTTCGGAGTGCAACACCGATGACATCAAAAGAAAAAGAAAGTAGGAGGGAAATGAGGAATGAGTATGGGAACCCGATCAGGTGAAGAGTAGGGAGAGGGAAGGGGTAGGAAGGGGGAGGGAAAGGAAGTGAGTGAGATGACATGCAAAACAGAAAACAAACATACCTGCGTCTCATAATTCGGCTCCAACCTCAGCAAACACCCAACCTTCCCCACCTCACTAGTATGCAACACACTCGCCCCAACAATATTCCTCGCATTCGGATCCACCCCATCCAACACCCCCCACTTGAACCCCTCCACCGTCCTCCTCACACCAGCTGCATCAAACCTCCCCATCCCCTTAACCCCAAACACCAACTGCGCCTCCCGTGGCGCGCCACCAATCTGCTTCCACCGCCTGAAGAAATCTTCGCTTGACAACGCTGCGGATTCCATGAACTTGTGGACGGTGAGGGGGAGCGCGAGGGTGAGTGCTTGCAGTGCGCCGGCCAGGTAGGAGATGCGCATTGTGGGGGGCTTGGAGAAGGGGGCGCGCGCTTCGAACATTATCATTTGTTGGGCTTGCGCGCCTTCGTTGAGGGTGGCGTCGGGTAGGCCCTTGACATCGTATGTCAGCTTCGCCTTATCTTCGGCGGGAACATCAAGTGTCGTGGTGAAGGAACTGATAGCACTCGACGCCTTATTCGAGAAATAGAGGATCACGCACGCCGCCTGGCCGCGGAACTCGGCGCGGAAGCCAACCTGGATCTGGCGATCCTCGTAGAGCACACCCTCGTTCTTGAGGAGCAGCCGCTGGTACCCGACTTCCCAGTCTGGAGATAAGTGAGCGGCGCTGGCGAGGTTGGGTGCCTTGAGGGTCTTGGGTTCCGCGGGGCCGAGGTTCCGCATGTCGAGCCCGGCGAGGTCGTGCACCCCTGTTGGGCTGGCGAGGGAGCCATCTGGGCCGGGGAGAGAGGGGGAAGGCTTATCAGTCAGCGGAACAGTCTGGTTGCTGAACGCGCGCTTGAGGCCAGGGTTCTTAGCCAGATTGAGCTCGCGAGCATCGGCATTGGCGTCTTTCCCGCCGATGACCCAAGTGCGTTTATCGCTTGTCCCAGCGTGCTTCTGGTGCAGCCGCGACAGTAAGGCAGATTCGCGCTCGGGGAAGGGGGGCATCTCGTCGCAGATAGTGCGGAGGAGGTCGTCGGTGGGGAGGCAGGCGATGGTGAGGTATTCGCAGGCGCGTTGTTGAAGTTCCGAGTCCAAGGTGTGGCTGTAGACGCGGAAGACCTGGAGAAGCTGCGGCTTGATCTCGGGGAAGAGGTTGACGAATTTGATGAAGGAGGAGAGGATGATGGCGCGGGTGCTGGAGGAGGAGCCTTGGAGCTTGCCTTGCAGGGCGAGGAATTGCTCGATCGGACTGCAGTTCTTGTCTTCGGCGATGAGGTGGCCGAATTCGCCGAGGATGTAGGCACCGATCTTGACGAGCGTCTCGTGACAGTGCTCGGCGTTGACGTACTGGAGGGTGTTTTGCGCGGCGTAGATCTGGAGCTCTTCGTTGTTTGTGACGATCTGGATGACTCGGTGCCATACCTCGTCACTGACGTGGTCGCCTGCCATGGCGATCAGGCGCAGGGAGATGTCCACGTACCACTGGACGTCGGTAGCGTATTTCTCAGTCAGAATCGCAATCTTGAGAACCATCTCCTCTCGGATGGCGAAGTCGGCGTTTTGTAGGAACTTGAGAAGCTCGCCTACGATAGGTTGCGCGTTGCTGGCATCACACATGCTGTAGAGTAAGTCAAGACCCTTTCTCCTAACGCTGATATCCCTGTCCTTCAGGGAACCGATGATAATATCCTGGTGCTGCTTAATCGGATCCAAAGTCTCCGCCCGTGCGGCAAGATGGGTCATGGCTTCCAGGCCTAGGTAGCGGACATTCGTTTCTCGTGATTGAATGAACCTCCCTAACCGAGAGGATATCTGCTTCATGAGTGCATGCTCGGTATCAAGGTGGATGATCAAATTAATCGCTTCGAAAAGGACAGCATTCTGGGCATTGTTTTGCTGGACGTTCTTGGGCATCTCCAGTGCTAGGTTGAGAATCTTTTGCAGGGACTCTCGGAGGAGTTCCCGGACATGGGTATCATCTGGATCATTGGTCAATTTCTGCATAGCAGACAGTGGGGATTGACATACCTGAAGGAGGGAAATATTGTAGCAATCGCAGCATCTTAACTTGGATCCACGGACAAGGAACTTTGTAGTAGAGATAATCAGGCTGATACTCATTGTCAACAAGTATCCTCTTCAGGCGCGAGGCAGCCTTGACATATGCCCCTCTATACTGTTCTGGGTTATCCTGTGCGAGGGCCATAACCAGCGAGGTAACCGATAGAGCAACTCCCATATCCGCATCATCCATGAGAGAGATGATGCGCTCCGCCCACTGCGGCTGAACGATATCTGGGTGCTTCCGGTACAGCCGGAGCAGTGTGAGGGCGGCCTTCTTCTTCACAAACGACTTTGAAGCTGGCGAGATCAGCAGCCGGTGGACTTCTCCACTGAGCGCCTCTCCCATTTCCCTTCCTCCCACATTGGCAATAGCGTGCAGAGCCAAGCAGTTGAAGAGCTCGTTGTGGTCCAACAAATCCTTCCGTATACTGTTAACCACCAAATGCAACAGCTCATGCTCCTCGTGCAAAAACAGCGTCATCGCAAGATACCCAATCTGCTTCTCCGAGTACTTATTCGCCGAGATAAGATTCATGGCCTCGAGATGTCCAAAATCCACATTCCACCCCAAGATATAGATATACAGCAGCTTACACACATACTTCTTCTTGTGGTATCCGCTGAGACTCCCATCCTTGAACTTCTGCCGGATATTCGCCAGCTCCTTGTTGATGCGCTTCTCCTCGAGGTCGCGCGCGCGCGCATTCCGCAGATCCGCAATGAACTGCACGAGCCCGCGCATGTTCGAGCCGCCGCCATTCGTGCCCCGGCTCAGGAAGCCGGCCGCCGCCGAGCTCGCCATCCGGCCTGCCCGTGCCTAGTAGGCCTATCCGCGGGTGGCGGGTGAGGGCGTCGAGTTCGAATCCTCGGGGGCGCGGGGTGCTGACGAGGCTGCGCGGAGCTGGGCGGGTCGGGAAAGGGGGGTCGTGGGGATGCGACGTGCTGACCGAGCTTTAGAGGCGTTGGTTTCTCGACTGCTGGTGGGGGTTCGTGGTGAGGTCGGAGGGCTGAAGGCTTTCGATTGGGCTACTCGGTGTCGGGACGCTTTTCTACGTCCAAAGGCCACGGAAGCTCAGGTGTATGGTTTCGCATTTGGTCGATGGTTGACGGGACGGA
The DNA here is from genome assembly GCA_001662645.1 of Pseudogymnoascus sp. 03VT05. Classification (NCBI taxonomy): domain Eukaryota; kingdom Fungi; phylum Ascomycota; class Leotiomycetes; order Thelebolales; family Thelebolaceae; genus Pseudogymnoascus; species Pseudogymnoascus sp. 03VT05. The sequence goes on along the minus strand of KV459611.1, from coordinate 23,186 downwards.
TAGTCGCTGGTTAGTTTACCCTGTCGACTCCACACTTTGAAGCGGTCACAGCGATAAACTGGAGCTCGTACCCGGGTTTATGTTAGTCCGAGCATTGGTTGATAACCACCACGTTATGACAGAACGAGATAACTGAACTTAAGATATATTCGTCACAAGAGCATAGAGAAAGAACACAATGAGTGAAGGTGCCGTCGATATGAGGATAGACCCCGCCCGTGCATTGACACTGGTGTCGAACCTTCAGCATGTTTCTGGGTTGATTTCGACCAGAGCTCAGGGAAGAAATGTAAGGATAATTGGGTGATTATTATTTAATAACCTCAAAATTCACAATCAAATATTCATTGTAGGATCATGCAATGCAACACCTCCCCTACGATCAACCCATCCATACACAAGACTTACAATTTTATAGGTCAGGCTAGTCGCCGTTTCCAAACTGAAGCCGGCAGCCGATATCTTAGCACTGCATCAAGAGATCAACCAAGAGCACTTTGGTGAGAACTACGCCCAAGAGTTGACCGAGAAGGCGGAAGTACTGCCGAAATCGATCAAATGGCACTTTATCGGCGGCCTGCAGTCAAGTAAGTCCTCCACACAACCTCATCGATGTTTCTTTTCCACCTCCGTCACGTGTATCACCATAAATGCCTCCAAACTGACTTACCCCACAGATAAATGCAAGCCCCTTGCCTCTACCATCCCCAACCTCTGGGTAGTAAGCTCGATTGACTCCATCAAGAAAGCAACCCAGCTGGACCTTGGCCGCGCCTCGCTCACCCCACCTGCCACTACCCCGCTCTACGTCCACGTTCAGGTCAACACCTCCGGCGAGGAAGCCAAGTCCGGTTGCCAGCCCGGCGCCGAGACGCTCGAGCTCTGCCGTCACATCAAGGAGAATTGCGTGAACCTGCAGCTGCTGGGCTTGATGACCATCGGCGCAATTGCGCGGTCCCAGGCCACAACGCCGGAGAACGAGAACGAGGACTTTGTGGCGCTGACGAGGGAGCGGGATGCGCTGGTGAAGGAGCTGGGCGGAGAGCTGGAACTGAGTATGGGGATGAGTGATGATTTTGAGGGCGCGGTGGCGATGGGGAGTGGAGAGGTGAGAGTGGGGAGTACGATTTTTGGGACGAGGCCTGCGAAGGCGGATTTCAGTGTCAAGGGGTAGGAGGGGATGAGAAGTCGCGAGGGGATGTGAAATAATGGATGAAATCGTATATATGCTTGGTATAGAATGGCCTTCACGAATTGTGCATCGACTACTGTATATTACTGACTTTCACCGTCGCCGAGAAACATCCACTCCAGCTCTTCATCTTCCTTTAAGCCGCCCACATGAACGCTGTACTCATTTCCAGGGAGGATGTCGAGCCCATTTTCACTAAAGCTCAATCCCATCCGCTCTGCGAATACCAGCCCCTTGACCGGCTTCTGAGCGGCGATTGAAATGGTATCTCGTGACTCAGACAGCGTGATCGTCAACCCTCGGTCTTCTTTAAAAGACAGGTATTTGAACGGCTGGGGCCAGTCCGCATCGCGAGCTATAACTTCTCCGTCAATAGATAGCGTCGCAGACAAGACGAATGCTTCGAGTGTAGGTGAGTTGTCGATGGTGACGCTCTCTCGTACTGTGGTTGTGCCATTAGGTTGGATTTCCACGTCTTCTGTTTGCGGATCCACGACATCAAGGCCTGTCTTGATGGATATAAACCTCAGTTTGACTTTCGCGACCGTTACGCCCGCGACGTTGCTGCTTGCAATCCATACATCGTACTTTGATGTGAGATCAGGCGCGACATGCCCTTTTGTCCACTCATTGTGGGTGCGAGCGACGGCGATTGATACCGGTTTAAGGGCCCGTTGAATCGCATAGAATGCCGGCTTTTTGACCAAGAAATAATCAACAACTGCCCAGGAGATGGTCAGCCAGCAGTCGTTGAGTTGCCAGACGAGGGCACCCCCACAGCGACGGTCACCAGGCGTCCCCCATTCACGTCGCCACCTAGTGTAGGCATAGTGCATAGCCTCAGATTGTAGGAGTTGCGTCAGGTAGACCCAGTACTAAAGGCCGGTTACATTCCGGTTCACAGGAGTTGCATTTCGACATACCTTGAAGTCTGCTGAAGAGACCCGGAAATTCTCGTGCACATATGTTGCAAGACGCCTTTCGTGAAAATTGGCCTTGTTATGAAAGTCCATTGTTAAGGATTGCGCATGCATTTCATTCTCGTCGCTGATGAAGGCCATGATGGTGCTCATATGAGGATATCCCTCCATGCCGAATTCACTGTTGAAACGGCCCCCCATGATGGGAAAGTCCTGGTAGGGTTTCATGAGGCCGTTCCAAACTGCACAGATGTTAGTATCCGCAGGTCTACGCAATGCAGCCATGTTGCTTACCGTCCCATTGATGGATATCGCCAACAGTTGGATCTGTGGTGTGCTTGCCATCTCCCCATGGACTGCTCGGGTGGTAAATTGCCTCCGGATCCTCTTCCGCCAGTGTCTTTGGTAAGAGATGTTCAAAAATATACCGCGATGGGAACGAGCTTTTCAGCCACGACTCGGGATCTTTGTCGCCATCATAGTCATAGTCGAGGTTGTACGTCTGCTGAATTTGATAGTCTTCATTTCCTCCGGCATAAATTACTACTGAGGGGTGGTGGCGCAACCGGCGTACATTTGATCGTGCCTCTGCTTCGATGGACTCGAGTAGTGAGGGGTAGGTCGGGTAGGAGCCGCAGGCAAAGAGGAAGTCCTGCCATACTAGAATTCCAAGCTCGTCACAGACGTCGTAGAATACCTCTTCTTCAAAGATACCTCCTCCCCATATCCTGCGGTCTGTTAGAGGCTAGTTCTGCACTGTGTTGTTTGGTATTACTCACCGTGTCATGATCTGATTCCCCTCTACCATCAACGTTAGCCACTCTCTGTACCTGTCGGAAGATATCCGTGGTGTAAAATTGTCAGCAGGAATCCAACATGATCCTCCTGCAAAAACGTCAATCCCATTGATCCGGAAATAGAACGACTTCCCATTCCCGTCTTTTTCTTGTATCAACTCGACACGGCGGAAGCCAATCTTTTGCTGGACGCGATGTAGAACAACAGCATCAATGACAAGTGATGCTTCCAGAACATACCGAGCTTGAGCTCCATAGCCGTGCGGATACCACAAGGATGGCTTTTGGAGAACAAACGGCGTTTGTATGGCCCCTTTGGAATCGGGAGTACATTCCGCTTCGAATACCGATGTGCCTTCTGACGACAGTGTGAACAGTACTTTGGCGCCAGCCTCTCCATCTACATGCGCCGAAATGTTCCCTCTACATGCATTGAGGTCGGCATCCAAGGTACTCTCAAGCCAAAGGTTCTCAATCTTGCTAACGTATGTTTCCAGTCGGACTGGTCTCCATGGTCCCGCGGTCATCAACTTCGGGCCCCAATCCCACCCCCAATGGCATTGAGTTTTTCGGACAGCAATCCGTTCCGGCTCAGTTTGATGTCCAATGAAGCGATGCTCGGGGTGTTCTTTCCCGATTTCACGGGCACGGAGAAGTGCAGACTCAAAGTCGATTTCGATGGTGTTGAGGCCATTAGAAGCTATCGTCGCCGTGACATCAACATGGTATGGTATGAACATGTTCTCGGATTTTAGGACTTCCGTGTCATTTAGTCGCACAGTTGCAAATGTGTCTAAGCCCTCAAATACCAAAACTGTTTTTGCTCCTTCTGTCTTCGAGCCAGCGGTAAACTTGCATCGGTATGTCCATGACTTTTCGCCAACCCAGTGCGCCTGCAGCTCATTCATATCTAGGGAAGGATCGAGTATTCTACATTGCATTAGTTTACATTACTTCGTAAGCAGTCAGATCATACTTCTTATTGTCTAGGAGATCGAGATGAACCACAGTAGGCACTTTGGCGACGGGGAGCCACGACTCCGGCTGGCTCTCTTCGGAGAGCTTGAATTCCCATCCTGTCGAAAGCGCCTCTGAGGAAAAAAGAGCCATAATATCGCAACTGCTTCGTCGAGTATTTTAAAATTACCCAGCTGTTTACCTTCAGGTACGGGTGCCAGGGACACTACAGTTTACAAAAACAAGTTAACAATAGTGGTTGCGCAATGCCAGCATACACGCAACCTTATATCTCTACATATTTCAACTTACAAGCCAGTGATCCGCATATCGCTGTTGTTGTGAACACGGAGTGGCTCGGCGATTCTCAAACCCCGTCCTAGCTGCGGGGAAGGTGTTGTGCGGGGACGACTAATTGGGGAAGGCCTAGGATTTGGCTTTTTGTTCTTTTCCGTGATACACATGCAGAGCGGTACCTGAGCTCCGCCATAGCTAAATCGTCGCGGATCTATTGTAATATATTAGTAATTTATTAATAATGCATTATTATAAATGGGTAGTGTAAAAAGATAGAAAAGTGCGATTTGTAAACTTATAGCTAAGTTTACCTTAACTACGTAAGTATGAGAGTTCCGTTAACCTAGCGCTAGTAAGTCACGTTTTAAGTGGCGACGTTTAGGGTTAAGCGAAGCCCGCTCCACGATTACGACCCTAAAGCCTAGGAAAAGGAGAGTCGCAGAGACGGCAAAGCAAGGGCGATGTCTATGAGGCTCGAGGGCGAGCCCCCGTAGTGGAGGGGGCATTGTCACGAATGGTCATGTAACGTACTTAGGTGTAAGAGAGCCTTGGGTGAACAGGGCAGTGGGAAGTCACGTTACAGGTAGATCTTGGCACCGCAGCGCACGTGATCATAGTCCGCAGGTGATGCTGCTCGTGACATTAGGAGTTGCCAACCCCGCTCCTTAGCATTCCTATATATAGCGCAGCGCTGGGCCAGCGAGTAGTTTTACATACAAAATGGAACTGATTGCTCTCTGATAGCTTACGCCATACCATTTGGTTACCCTGCTCTGACGATACTCTCACACCTGAGCTGGGCTTCTAATATATACTCCATACCGATCTCCTAGGTCACTACTCCATCTGTGATAATTCTATCCGTGTTCTTTCTTTTAGAACCATTGTAATCGTCGTCCTTTAGCGTCAAATCGGTCATGATGTGGTCGAACGCTTTAGCGGCCCTAGCCTTGTTGCCAGGCCTCATATACTCGCTGGCCTCGACTGACTCTATCCAGGATGCTGTATGTGCCTTTTTCACTGCAAGCGATGTATTTTAACCATTTTCGCAGGATCCCCCGCAATCAGGGTATCTCCCGAATCACAACATGGATCCCAACGTCGTCGGAAGCACCAGTTTCGGAATTCTATGGTCTTTCACCTCGCCTAATCAATACGAGACCTGGTACGCAAAGGCGTTGACCTACACGCCTTCGGGATCTACGCAGCAATTGGTCATTACCGCGTCGAACATGAACATCGTCAGAGTCATGGATGGGAAAACCGGCAATCTAGTCGCTCAGAGACAGCTTACCCCACCTTTCTTGCAGTCGGATATTGGGTGTTACGACATTCCACACTACATTGGTATCACTGGCACCCCCATTATCGACCCAGCTACGGACATAATGTTAGTGTTTAAAGTCAAATGTGATGAAATGGAGATTGGCTGACTTGTCGTTCAGGTACCTATTTGCAAAAGGTTACAAGAATGGTAAGTTGAGTCCCCATCCTGTGGTCATCATGCGGCGCTAATATAAAGTGAACAGGTGGATCTTCTGGCGGAGTCTTGAACGGTATGCATTATATGCACTTGACAGAACCGTGAACAACGGAGAATTAATGATCCTATCAGCTCGATACAACTTCTACGCTCTTCAGTTGCCGAATTTGGAGGATGCCACGGGCTTCCCCGTCATGATCGATGGACACTACGCGGACAATGATCACAAGCGCTATTTCCTCGGCGGTACGGTTCTCCAGCGACCATCCTTGACAGCCCTCAATAGCGTCGTCGTTGGAGCTTTTGGTGGGGTATATATCGCCTCTTAGGGATTCACCTCAAGAGAGATGGCTGACATGTTTCACCAGCACTGCGATCTGTTCAACTACACCGGTATGCTCGTCTCTGTCAGCAAGACGCCCGGAGTTGGTGTTGTCAGGTACACTATGATCATTCCAGGTCTGAAATGAATCGCTCCTGACTCCGTTAAAAAGTATATACGCGATGGAAGCCGCACCTGGTGCTCCCACCCCTCAACCGCTGGACTACACAGTCCAGCAGGGAGGCAAGGCCGGTATCTGGCAAAGTGGTATGGGCCTTGCAACTGATGTGTCGCGCATTTTCATTGTCACTGGGTAAGTTGAGACGGAACTTGTCTGATTGGAGGAATGAAAGCTGACAGTGGTATCCAACGAGTAACGGAGAAGGTCATGAAAATGGCGCTTTCCCAGCTAGTGGTCACGCTCCACTTTCCACTCTGGATGAAGTCGTCGCGGACTTCTCCGTTTCCTCTTCGGGCGTTTTCGGTCTTGCAGATTATTTCGAGCCTTATGAGTACGTGTCGATGGATGCAGCTGGTACGCTTCTCTCCCTCGCGGTCACGTTTTGTTGATGAGCTCTCTTAACTGGACGCACATGCAGACCTTGATCTGGGATCTGGAGGCACTTGTCTTCTTGATGGTTCTGCCTTCCATGGAACTGGTGTGAATCGGATTGCCGTTGTCGTGGGAAAGAACGCTAAGGTGTATATCCTGAACGCCGACAATCTCGGAGGATACATGCAAGGCGCCGGAGGCACGGATAACATCCTGCAGACGATCGTCTCCTCCAATTCCGTGTTTGGTGGATCGGGCAGCTATCCTCTTGAGGGCGGTTACTTCTACTTTACACCTATCGGTGACTCCACGTACGCGTACAAATTTGGTACTGATGCCAACGGTGTGCCTACCTTCACTCAAGCTGGTAAGACTCAAGTGCAATCTGCTGGTCGAACCGGTGTCGGTCAGCCGACAATCACCACCAATAACGGGCAGGAGGGCAGCGCAATCGTGAGGTTTCCCTCGAGTCTCGTCCCGAACTTTACTTGCTAACTGGGTTACTGCAGTTATGGGTCACTGACGTCGACAACGGTCTCAGAGCATTCAACGCAGTTCCCGGCACCAACGGAACTCTCGAGCAGATTCCTATCCCCCCCACTGGACCTATCCAGAAATATCAGCGTCCTGCGTTCGGCGACGGACGTCTTTATGTGATGGGAAACAATGTCCTGACATGTCTGGGTTCGCCAGTCAATCTGCCCCTTCAGTGCTCTAGCCCAATCGATTTCGGGTCGCTGAGCACTGGATCGATCGACACGGTTACTATCAACTGTACGACCTTGATCGCAATTAACCAGGTCAACGGCTGCAGTACTAAAAACGGCGAGTTCCAATGCGATAATTCGACCATGCCCAGTGGTAGCCTGGCTGCCGGTGCGACTTTCTCTTTTCCAGTGACGTGGAATCTCACCCAAGCCTCGATCAACGATGCCCAGAATGTCAGCTTTGGCAAGGTCCTCCCCGGCGTCATCACCACCGCTCTGGACGTCTACACAACGAATGGCGTTGCGGGATACACCACCTCCGTGCCGCTGTCCCTCAGTGGTACTGTCGTCAGCGCAGGCCCCTTCCTCTACAGCACTCCGTCCGAGGTTGACTTTGGTGGCATTGTTATTGGAAATAATGGATCTTCCAGCCTCTCGTCGGTCATCATCCAAAACATCGGCAACTCTTTGTTGACATTCACCGGGCTTGCCTGGCAGGACACTTCGGGTACTTCAACCGACTCGTCTTATCACAATGTCAGCATGAACGGCACAGATGCCGTTCTAGGAACCGTTTTCACCTCCTCGTCTTTCCCCAAAATTGGTCAGACCTTGCCCGCCGGCCAAAGTCTTACTGTTCCTCTACTCTTCGAGACGACTAGCGCTGGCCAATACGCAAGTCAGCTCACTCTCTGGTCGGATGGAGGCAGCACTGATATCTTGTTGTCCGGCTCTGCGGGCAATCCTCCCATTGCCAATATCTCGGTATCAACCAACGAAGGCGGATGGGACTACAGTGTCCCCGTCGCCCTGCACTTTGGCGATGTTTTCGCAGGCACCACAGTTCAGCGGGAGATCCGGATCTGCAACCAGGGTGGATCTGTTCTGACCATCTCGAGATCCAAGGTACGTTTTGCGTCTTAAAAACGCCGTCAAACCAGCTAATTCAACAGCCTCCCGTCGATGGTCAACTCACTGCTGTGGCTCCCACTACTGACCTGGCTGAAGGATCGACCATTGCCGTAGGGCAGTGTGCCTACGGCAGAGTTGCTGTCTACGCCAACCAACAGCAGGTCAACCACCCCTCTCAGGATCTCTCCTCCGTCTGGAGTTTGAACACCGACGGCAAAGATGCGCTCAACCCAACTCAAGATTTCGGCGTGCGCGACATCGTCGCCGATGTTATGATCACTACTCGCCAAGTGGGACCTCTTCTGCCGAATGGAACTGCTCGTTATCAGTGGGTTGGATGTTTCCAGGGTGAGTCCTAAGACTATAAACAGCGCAGCTGATGGCAGTCCTTGGGAAATACTAACTCGAGTTCAGATACGAATTTGGGACGCAACTTCCCCGTGCAACTCAACAACTCGACCATGCAAGCGACCAACACTAATGAGCAGTGCCAGCAACTGTGCATGTCCAATGGCTATGCTCTCGCTGGGACTGAGTATCGTACGTTCCGTTATCATTGCTTTGATGCTTACATGCATGTAATGACTATTCCACACAGGCATCGAATGTTGGTGTGGAAACGCGATCGCGTATCCCCAGAGTTACACGCCTGACTCGGCCGGCTACTGCGGCTATACCTGGTGAGTTTTATTGTTTTATTCGAAATGGCTGCTATTGTTAACCTATAACCTGTCAGCCCCGGAGATTCAACCGAAGGTTTGCTCAGATTACCGAAGCGCGGTCTTTCCGGTCCGTTTGAAAACTAACGCTGTTTACAGCCTGTGGTGGATTCAACGGTTACATCTGTATCTACGCAGACACGACTAAATTCAACATTCCAGCCTTCTTGGCCATGGAATCTGGGTCGTCATCGGTGGCTTCTTCAACAGCTGCACCAACATCTTCCTCGGCGAGCTCGTCTACGCCTATTAGCGGTTCTTCTGCCTCGGTCACATCAGCGCCTACATCTAGCTCTACTACTTCCGGTTCTTCTGCTCCTAGCTCATCGACACCTACGTCTAACTCTTTGGTGTCTAGTTCTTCTACGTCAAGCCCATCTACACCAAGTCATGTGGCAAGTTCGGGCGGTTTTAACTGGGTCTCATGCTACACTGACAGCGGCGCGCGGGTCCTTAACGGTAATTCCTATGTCTCAACTACTAACATGACAGTAGAAAACTGTGCAGCATTCTGCAATGCTAGGAACTGGCAGTTAATGGGATTAGAATGGAGGCAGGAATGTTATTGTAGCAACACGACAAATGCTGCTGCTAATGGTGTTCTGGCGCCTACTTCAGACTGTAATATGTTTTGCTCAGGAAATGCGGTATGTATCCAGTACTTGAATTATTCCTAGACTCTGCAAAGCTAATTTAAATAGCTCGAATATTGCGGTGGCAGCTGGCGCCTGGACTTCTATGCCAAGCCAGGTGCACTCCCTATCTCATCCTCCAGCACGCCAGTATCGACCTCGGCGCCCAGCTCTGCCTCCAGCACTCCTGTTCCCAGCTCTGTAGTCTCTACCTCTGCCTCCAACACGCCAGTCTCGAGCGCTGCAGTGTCCACCTCCGCTTCCAGCACTCCTGCTTCCAGCTCTGTAGTCTCTACCTCAGCGTCCAGCACGCCGGCATCGAGCTCTGCGGTATCTACCTTCCCCAGCACTTCTGCTTCCAGCTCCGTGCCATCGACCTCGACGTCTAGTTCTCTCTCCAGCACACCAGCATCAAGCTCTGTGGTCTCTACCTCTGCGTTTAGCACGCCATCAGGTAACATCCAACCAATCCTTGCAATAATTCCTTTGCTAACTCTTTACCCAGCTTCTCCATCTGGCAGTTCAACAATGAGCTCCTCAGGCTCTGCCACAGTTTCAGACTCGCCACTGAACTCCGATGAACCCAATACGGTGAAAAGTCTGAACGATTACTGGACATACATCGGCTGCTACAAGGATCTTGTAAATAACGGCCAGCGAGTCCTCTCAGAGGCCTCTTTCGCCTACACCGGAATGACATTGGAGTCCTGCGCGAAGAACTGCAGTACCGGAACGTACAACGGTAAACCTTTCAACTTTTTTGGCACAGAGTATGGTCGTGAGGTAAGACTCTTCACTTCCAGACTTTCCTTTTCAGCTAGCTAACCAGTAGTTCTTTAGTGTTATTGTGGATATACACGTAAGACAATCCACAATTTTTTTAGTCAACATATCTTCTAATCAGTCACAGTGAACACTACTGCCCTCAAGGCCCCTGAGTCAGACTGCTCCTACGCTTGTAGCGGTTCGAGCATTGAGCTCTGTGGAGCCGGTGCACGACTGAGCGTTTACAATAACACAGTCTACAATCCTCCGCCTCCACTACCGAGCCATGTGCCAAGCGTGGGCGGTTTCAACTGGGTCTCATGCTACACTGACAGCGGCGCGCGAGTCCTTAACGGTAATTCCTATGTCTCAACTAGTAACATGACAGTAGAAAACTGTGCAGCATTCTGCAATGCTAGAAACTGGCAGTTAATGGGATTGGAATGGATGCAGGAATGTTATTGTGGTAACACGACTAATGCTGCTGCTAATGGTGTTCCCGCGCCCACTTCAAACTGTAATATGCTTTGCTCGGGCAATGTGGTATGTCCCTTTTTCTTGAAACCCGCTGATTTCTTTCCGTCTAGGCTAATTTAAATAGCTCGAATATTGCGGTGGCAGCTTCCGCCTAGACTTCTACGCCAAACCGGGGCCACTCCCGTCCTCATCGTCTGCCAGCCCCGGCAGCACTGCATCGGCGTAATCAACTCGGAACTGCATTTTTAACAACAAAGATGAAAGGGATATGAGAACAAAAAAATAAAGAAATTTTGTCATACTGACACGGTTCATACGTCGAGGACCGATGGACATCTCTCTGTTTAGTCTTTTAGGTCTATATAGTAATCAGTTGAACATACTTGTTTCGACGCACTTGACCGTAGAATTGTTCAAGTATCGAGTTCTATACGTGGTTTAGGGCTCGAACTAAGCACTCTGTAGCCGAATAGCTAGACTGAAGGAGAACGACGAACTAAGGCGAGAGAAGGGTCAAGCCACAACAAAAGGAGATGCCACTAACACCGAAATATCACGACTACAGAGAAAGATCGAGAAGCTACAAAAGCAAAGAATGAGCGTTGCTGTGCTGGTATTAGGCGGTGAGGGTCCTCTAGAGCTATGCCGACTCGTGTTATAGCAGAACACGCGAAAATTGTCCAAGCTTCTATTAAATTGGGCTAACGTATTTCCCGGGCGAGTCGCCCACCAAAACACCAAAAATTGACTATTCCTACTACTACACCACCACCACCTTACATAATGACCCTTATTCGATCGTAATTGATTCCTGGCGCCTCTCGCAAGTACAGGAATTATGGCCCATAATACCACATATGCCACAGCGCTTCTGTCGGCCTGTAGAACCCCCCTGCCGAGTAGTCTCACTTGCTACCTCCGTACGGAGTTGAGCATCAACCTTAGCACTCTGAAGGATATCCTCTCCCTCTTGTACGGAGAGACTACCCCCTTGCATTATACGCCTCTTGCGCTTCCTTTCCCTCCTCTTTTTCTGTTCATTTGCTGCTTATAGAGCCTTAACTTCTGCCTTAAGTAGAACAGCAGAATGCATTATAACCTAAGCTCCCTTTATAAGCCAGCTTAGTGCATTATTAATTAAGGTAGGAGAGCTGTTCTAGTGTTGCATAACACAGTTCTTAATATGCTCTATTTGAAAATCAAGCTCCCTTATAGTTTAAGGAGTCTTTAAAGTCTAATTGTCACTCTTAACTATAGGAGGAGTCGGAGTTCTTAAGTGTAGATTTAAGTGATAGAGGATATTCTATAGCTCATACAGAACTAGTCCTATAGCTTAGAACCCACTCTTAATGTTCTGCTCTATAAATGTAGCTTTGAATGCTTCTTTAAATGTAGAGAGAAACTTAAGCTTTATAATATGATTTACCCTGTTCTATATAAAGGTTTTAATCTACTTTCTGTACAAAAGCTTTAGTGGAGCAAAGCAGCTAACATTAAGTGGCTAAAGTATGTGTAATGAGTATAGTAGCATATAGAGGGTGATTATCTTCCGTTCTGTATAGTAGTGTTGAAATTAAGCAGAGATGTAGCTCTTATGCCTATTAAGAATAAGAAGGCAATAGGTTCTAATCGTACGAGCATTTGTATGTTGATTAAAGTGTTGAATCTACTTGTACCTAATTAAATTTAAAGTCCACCTATTCTTACTAAGCGTAATCACCTAATCGTCTAGTAATCCTAAGTCCTCGTACTAAGTAGAGAGGTGATTCTACACCTTGAAAATGATGAACAGCAGGAGTGCCCATCTATATGAGTTAACACCTTAGATAATTAACACCCACTCTCTATTCCCTAGCTGTATAACCTTTAGACAGCTCTTTGCTTCTAAGCTTATAACTACCTTTATAGTAGTAATAACTCCCATTACAAAACCTACTTCATTAAAGTTGTAGATATCCTGCTCTAAGATTCTGTATTTTACAACTATATGTTACAGCTAGGATTAGGATAGGATGTGATTAGCTAGATGGCTCCTAGGGCGATAGGTCTCTGGAACTAATAGCATCCCTAACCCTATGTGATGGAATAGCAGGAATAGCAGGAATAGCAGCGGAGTTTGCTATTCCAACTATTCCCTATGGTACAACACCTCTATATAAGTAGATAGTTAGTTCTTAGATAGGAGCTTCGTTCTCAACTTAATACAGTATTTGTTATATACTAGTAACGTGTTTTACAAAAGCCTTTGTGTCTAATCCCCTGCCTCCTCTAATAAGTTAAACTAACGAGACCTCTATAAGTCTTATAAGTTTAAGACCTAGCGTTACACTTTAAGCACCACTTCTACAAGGTACTGGCTCATACACAAAGCAACATGTCTGTTGTTAGCTTAAAGGGGAAAGCCCCTACTACACTAACTTCGTCTTAGAAGTCTAAACCTAAGAATAAAGAGATGCCTAACGCACTAGCTATTAACGAACTTAGGGAAACCTTACGTGTTAAGTTACCTAACATATACTCTAGCAACTGTAAGGATCTTAAAGTGTTCCTACTATAGGTTGAACTATACTAGTACTTTAATAACAACAAGTTCCCTACTATAGACAGCTATGCCTTGTAGACTACGTCCTACCTTAGGGGGGAAGCCCTACGATGGGTTAAGCCCTTCCTTAAGGACTACTTCCTACACGAGAACATGTGTAGAAGCATAGCCATAATACAGTCTATGTTTAGAGACTAGAAAGGATTTTAGAAGGAAATCTGTTGCATGTTTAGCAACATTAATGAGGTTAAGACTACTAAAGACCATCTACTTTAACTAAAGCAGACTAGCAGCGCCCTTATATATGCTATAGAATTCTAGAGATATGGAAACTAAACCAAATGGGATACTAACGCACTCCTTAGCCACTACTGTCATAGTCTAAAGAGCTACGTTTATATAGAACTCACCTGAATGGAAAATCAGCTAATAGACATAGTGTTGCTAATCAAGCACATAGTCTGAATTAATAATCAACTGTACAAGTTTTAGAAGGAAAAGCGAACCTATAATGGACCTAGGAGGTATAATAAGTATTAGAAGAACAAAGGCTGTAGAAGAGACAATCACTTAAGGGATAACTGCTAGTTGGACCCTATGGAACTTAATGCTACGTTTAAACCTAGATAGCCCCACAACCCTAAGAAAGACAGGCAGTTTAAGGAAAGACTCTGTTTTAACTATAATAAGCCTAGTTATATAGCTAGGGACTGCAGACAACTAAGGAAGGGTAACAGTAACAAGAAGTTTAGTAAACAACTTAACGCTACTTAGTAAGGACAGTTGAACGCCACATTCTAGGGCTAGCAAGACTAGGGAATAAATGGCAATAGCACGCCTAAAGGTAAAAGCTCTAAGGAGGAATTAGAGGCTAAGTCCCTCATAACCTCTAAGTAAGAAACGTATAATGAACTAGCGCTAAAGCAACCTATAAATTCACAATGTAAGGGAATTATAAAGGATATGGCTAAGTTTGCACACAACAAGATTAAGAGGGTTTAGGAAGAACTAGATAGAGATAGGAAGATTTCCATAATTAAAAGCATTTATAAGAGCTCACTCTATAAGGTCCTATGATAAGTCCTAGCAGACGATTAGGGAGACAACCTATAGGAATATTACAACTAGATAAATGACAACTAGTGGGAGCACAGAGCCTCCACAATAGTCATGAGACTAGAGAGCTAGCAAAAAGAATGGCTTAGGAAAGAAATTAAGCTTATGGCTAAACAAGAAAGCCTAGAAGCTGTTGAGCAGTACTATTAGGACTAAAAGCAGGACCTAAAGGACTATGCACAGAAGGCATAGGATACTCTTTAGGATGGAGAAGTAAAACCTGCTATACAACTAGAACAGAGAGCTATAGAACAACTAGAGACGTTTTCCACACCTCTAAGGGAAGACCAACTATAGGACAAGGGTTAATAGGAACTAGCAATGACAGATGTAACAGAGACTAATCATCCCTAGCACCTATACGTCTACTAGGAGTATTATAGTAAAGACGATTGCAAACTCCACTAGGAAAAGAAACACTAGTATTAGTTGTTTCCTTAATCCTTACCCTAGATACACTTCTAAGATGCAAAACAAGTTCACGCTCTTAGACGAAGTTAGTCTAAGGGGGAACTACCCCTTAAGAAGGAACAGGTGTTTAAAAGTTACCTACACCTATTAAACAGCAGACCTAAGTAGGAAGGGTCAGCCTCACTAGAACTATTAAGTGAAGATGAGTTAAAAAACTAGGAGTCCTTAACAGTAGGCCACTAGCAAGTGACAAGAAGAGGCCTAGTACAAAACAGTTATATGCTACGACAGGCAGCATGTAACTATATATAGTTGCTAAGATACAAAAGCAACACCTCTAAGTAATGATTAACTTAGGAGCAACAGGCAACTTTATAACAAAGAAAGTAGTAGACACCTATAGAATTTAGACGTAATTGAAATCCAATCCATACCTACTAATAGTAGTGGATAGGGAACTAATCTTATTAAACAACAGAATAGTGACTCTAGAGATAGTCCTATTAGAGATAGTTATACTATAAGGGCATAAGGAGACAATACAGTTTGATATTATATACATAGACAATTATACATGCATCCTTAGAATGCTGTGGCTTAAGTAATATAATCTGTACATCAACTAGGTACAGGAAGAGATTAGCTTAAACTACTATGCGTGTGAAAAAACAGACACGACGTAATAAGGGAGGAGGACCTTCTAGGACTAACGCAAGGTGTATGCAACCTCTACTAAGTCTAATGACCTAGCCTAGGCATCCTCACTAACGAGTATACTAGTGGAGTATAAGGAATATAGCAAGCTATTCTAGGAAGGCCTAAAAGACGAGGTGCTTCCTAAGCACTAACTATAGGATCACGAGATACCCTTAGAGAAAGACAAGAGTCTACTGTTTAGACTAATATACTAGCTATTAGAAAAAGAGCTAAAGGTACTAAAGGAGTACATTAATGACAACCTAGCGAAAGGATTCATTAAACCCTCTACATCACTAGTAGGAAGTCTAGTACTATTCATACTAAAGAAGGACGGTTCCTTACAGTTATGTATAGACTATTAAGCATTAAATAATATTACAGTAAAGTATAGGTATACCCTGCCTTTAATCAACGAATTACATAATAGATTCTAAGGAGCAAAGATCTTCAGTAAGCTGGATCTGTAAGGAGCATACAACCTAATCTAAATTAAGGCTAGGGAAGAGTGGAAAACAGCATTCTGCACCTGCTATAGCCTATTTAAATATCAAGTCATGCCCTTTAGGTTGACAAATGCACCTGCATCTATACAACGACTAATGAATGATGCCTTACACAAATACTTAGACATCTTTACTATCGTCTACTTAGACAACGTCCTGGTTTATTTAACAAGTGAAGAAGAACACGTCAAACATGTTAAACTTGTCCTAAAGAAACTAAAGGAGTATAGTTTACTCCTTAAACTAGAGAAATGTAAGTTCTATAAGAGCTAAGTTGAGTTCTTAGGCTACATTATTAGAACGCACAGCATTAAGATGGACTAAGCAAAGGTCACAGTAGTGTTGGAATGGCTAGCACCAACTATAGTTAAAGAAGTGCAGGCCTTCTTAGGCTTTGCTAACTTCTACTAAAGGTTTATTATAGGATACTCTAAGGTAGCTCAACTGTTAACAGAGCTTACCTAGAAGGATCTTACGTTTAAATGGACAGATAAAGCAGAAGCTGCTTTTTAGGAACTTAAGACGAAGTTCATAGAAGCACCTATCCTTGCCACATTCAACCCTGCAAAGAAGATCATCCTTAAAACGGATTCTTCTGATTTCGCGATTAGAGCATGTCTAAATCAACCAGATGAGAACGGTAAGTTCAAACCAATTGCATACTACTCTAGAAAACTGTCACCTGCGGAGCTCAACTATGACATCCATAACAAGGAGCTACTGGCTATTGTCGTTGCTTTTGAGTAATGGCGAGTATACCTTAAGGGATCCACCTACCCTATACAGGTATAGACGGATCACAAGAACCTCATATACTTCACTACAACTAAGGTGTTAAACCGTAGACAAGTCTGTTAGGCAGAGACACTCACAGCCTACAACTTCACGATAACATATTACAAGGGCTTAGAGAACGTAAGAGTAGACGCTCTTAGCAGAAGGACTGACTACATTAGCCTAAAACAAGAAAGACCTAGAGTAATATTAAAGAAAACAGACGCAGGAATATAGTATAATAAGCTACTAGCAACAATATTAATTGTTGAGGATATAGAACTCAAAAAAAGACTTAAGAAATCTTATGCAATAGACGAATGTGTAAAGAGAGTCTTAGCTAAAGTTAAAGGCGACTTCGCCATTAATAAACAAGGACTAATTTAATATAAAGGATTAGTGTATGTCCTAAGCTAAATGAGATGCCTACTAGTATAAGAACAACACTTACTACTAGCATATGGCCATTAGGGAGTAACATGGACCTTTGAACGAATCACTAGACACTACTACTTCCTAGGCTTAAGGAAGCAAGTAGAAACAGTGGTAAGAGAGTGCAACATTTACAGCAAGTCAAAATCTAATAGGCACTTGCCTTATAGACGGCTTAAGTTAACACTAGTACCTAAGGGAGCATGGAAATCAATAGCTTTAGACTTTATAGTTAAGCTGCTGCTCTCTAAAGATCCGTTAACAGGAGTAGAATACAACTCTATCCTCGTTATTATGGAAAGACTTATAAAGTATGGAAAATTCATACCATACCTAGAGGCTAGTAATGCTAAAGCGCTTGCATACACCTTCATTTAAGTCATATTAGCTGATTATAGGATGCTGGAAGAAATAATCTTAGACAGAGACAAGCTCTTCACCTCAAAATTCTAGAAATCATTAATGGCTCTGTTAGGAACAAACTATAAGCTGTCAACAGCTTTTCACCCCTAGACAGATGGTTAAATAGAAAGACTAAATGTTACGGCTAGGATTAGGATAGGATGTGATTGGCTGGATGGCTCTTAGGGCGATAGGTCTCTAGAACTAATAGCATCCCTAACCCCACGTGATGGAATAGCAGGAATAGCAGGAATAGCAGCAGAGTTTGCTATTCTAACTATTCCCTGTAGCACGTGATGGAATAGCAGGAATAGCAGGAATAGCAATGGAGTTTGCTATTCTAACTATTCCCTTTAGCATAACGCCTCTATATAAGTAGATAGTTAGTTCTTAGATAGGAGCTTTGTGCTCAACTTAATATAGTATTTGTTATATACTAGTAACGTGTTTTACGAAAGCCTTTGTGTCTAATCCCCTGCCTCCTCTGTTAAGTTAAACGAACGAAACCTCTATAAGTCTTATATGTTTAAGACCTAGCGTTATACTAAATCAGACCCTTAAACAGTACCTACAGAGTTATGTCAACTATCAGCAGGATAACTAGGTTCAGATTTTACCCATTGCATAATTCGCATACAACAGCGTGATGGCGGAAACAACAAAAGTCTCACTATTCTTTGCTAACTACAGCTACTAGCTAGAAGCATATAGGCAGCTAAGACTAGATAAAGCAAGAGTAGAACAGGCCTAGATTACAGTGGAACAACTATAATCATTCCATAAACAACTTGCAACGGACATCTAATTCTTAAATGAACAATCCACTATATATGTAAACAAGAAGCATAGTATAGAACCTGCCTTTAAGGAGGGGGATAAAGTATACCTACTATAGAAACACATTAAAACGAAACAACTAAGTATAAAGTTGGACTTTAAGAAATTAGGACCGTTTAAGATTTTAAACAAAGTCAGCTTAGTTAACTATAGACTGCAGCTACCTAAGAACTCTAGACTCCACCTAGTCTTTTATGTCTTACTATTAGAACTAGCAAGAGGGGACACCCCTATTATAACAGACACTAAACTCCAACCTAAGAATGAGATTCAAGAATATAAGGTTAAGGCAATCCTAGACAAGAGGTTAGTAGGACGCTAAGAAGAGTTTTTAATAAAATAGAAAGGTTATAAACCTACGGACAACTTGTGGGAGTTGAGGGGAAGCCTCAGCTGCCTAGAGTTGCTAGCAGAGTTCTACTGTTAACACCCTAACGTTTAAAGAAACTAGGAGAGAGGGCTGACAGGTAGTTGGGCTTAGGGACAGTGCTCCTAGGGTTAGTTACAGAAGGACTAACAAGGTGAGCGTAAGCTTCAGCTTCTTAACGCTCACGTTCCTCTATCTCTTCTAGTTTGTTAAGGGTCTTTAGACTATAACGAAGCATCTTAGCACTATAGGTCTTAAGGAGATCCTGCTGTTGTTTAAGACGATTAAGACGAGCCATAGCTGTTGCCACAGCCTTACAAGTCATGTGAGTTTCTAAACGAAGGTGATCCTCTTCCTTCTACAGTAACTACTAGTTGCTAGCAGAAGGCCTAGAGACGTCGCAGTTTTAGGAATTTAAGCAAACACATTCATTACATCATTTAGAAGAAGCAGAGGTAAGGCAGCAAAGACCTCGTTTCTCATAGCAAGAACAGGAAGGCAGTTCAACCCCTTTGTAGGTTATTTAGTTAGCAAGAAGCTTACGTTCTTTAATTTTAGTATGTTTAGAAGAAGATATGGTTGTAGCCTAACCTACCCATAGATAGTAGTAGGCATCACCCCACTTAAGTAGTTAGCGTTTCCCTTAGTCAGCTACAGGCCTTAGGACTAGGCCTTAAGGGAGGGACCTAGTGTTATAGCTAGGATTAGGATAGGATGTGATTGGCTAGATGGCTCTTAGGGCGATAGGTCTCTAGAACTAATAGCATCCCTAACCCTACGTAATAGAATAGCAGGAATAGCAGGAATAGCAGCAGAGTTTGCTATTCTAACTATTCCCTATAGCACGTGATAGAATAGCAGGAATAGCAGGAATAGCAATGGAGTTTGCTATTCCAACTATTCCCTTTAGCACAACGCTTCTATATAAGTAGATAGTTAGTTCTTAGATAGGAGCTTCGTGCTTAACTTAATACAGTATTTGTTATATACTAGTAACGTGTTTTACAAAAGCCTTTGTGTCTAATCCCCTACCTCCTCTGTTAAGTTAAACTAACGAAACCTCTGTGAGTCTTATACGTTTAAGACCTAGCGTTATAAATAACTCCTATTATAAAACCTGCTTCATTAAAGTTGTAGATATTCTGCTCTAAGATGCTGTATTTTGCAACTATGTTTTGTATAAGAGAGAACCACTCTTAAATTATCTTAGGATCTTTACATTTTGCTCGTTTGTAATTGTACTTCTAACTAAACTTTAATTTGATTTCTGTACAACGCTTAATAAAGGTAGTAGTCTAGTTTATCCTAACAGGGCTCTCGCCTTGTTTAGAGAGTAGTAGGTCTGCCATTTCTTATATAGCTTATAGCTAGGGCGGAAATCCATGTGAGTCTAGGTCAAGGATATACTAAACAAGAGCTGACTCTTCGTACGGAGTCAAGTTCTATAAGTTAGGGGTAGAGTTGCGTTAGGAAGCCATTCCTTGAATTCGTTAACGTAGTGTCGTTAGAGGGATATTGTACGATGCTGCAGCTTCTTAAACACTTTGAAATTAGCCTTGTTTAATTGCACTAATAGCAAATAGTATTCTACCCTCCTAATTAGAGGATTTAGCTTGTGTTGGTTGCAGCATGTTGACTATAGTTAAGTTGATGCGTTCTGGTGTTTTGGTGGGCCACTCGCCCGTGTGGGCCACTCGCTCGTGAAATACGTTATGGTCTCACTTAATTAGGCTAGGACGCGTCCGTCGCGTTTTGCCAGAATCATCACGCACTAATATAACTTACTAAGAGAAAGAGGTTACCAACCCCCCCCCGTTTCCCTAAAAAAAAGCGATTGATTATGATAAAATTGGTACAAAACAGCACAAGCTAGAATCACCTTGACAGCACCAGGTTAATTAGTTAATGGCTCTACTATGCCACGCGGTGACTGTAGCTGAGTCAAAATCCTAATGCCTCTGCCTAGGTTCATAAGGTTGCTGCGATATTTAGCGTTCTTGTGGCTTAACTAAGAAAGCTTAATGCTTAATGCTCGCGATTTGCTAATGAAGAAGTGCGAGGTAGGCAGTTAAGTTCTAAGAACAAACCGATCATCCATCTGAACTAGACTCACACGATTCGTTCTATATCAAGGCTTAAGTAATCTTCATTAGTGCTTGTTTATCCCCCTGCGTTTCATTCAACTCCTCATCTACCCATCCATCCATAAAGCTGCCGCTGAAGTTAATCAACTAGGCATCATCAGTCTTAGAGTTGATGAGTATATTCTCTGGCTTGCCATCTCCCCACACCACCCTGATCTCATGTAATTGATAAATGGTCTCTTTAATCTGCTGTGCCCACTTATTCCGTCGCTCTCTAGCAGGGGCGACTGCATCTCCAACTCTCTTGCCTAATGTATGTTTGCTTAGAATGAACTCTTCTAAGATCCTAATAACACCATCACCGTCAACAACTAAGGCGATTAATTTAGGCACTCTATAAAGCGTAAGCCTAGGGTCTCATAGGAGTCTAAAGAACTAGGTTAGGAGGTAGGAAGGGTATTGTATTCAGTAAGCACAATAGGTCTATGTA